>CACKRE030004999.1:44018-57230 GCA_902602495.3 Ectocarpus sp. CCAP 1310/34 | reverse complement strand
CCCCCCCCCCCCCTGCCTCCCCCTCCCCCCGCCCCAACGCTGGTAATTTGCTCCGTGCGGAAGCGTGCTGGCTCGAACGCGTTGTCTACACGCACGTTGTTTATTGCCAACCGTCTAATACACTAAAAATGGAGCCAAAGAGCACTCCAGTCGAGCTCATCCAAAACATGCACGAAAAAACTGCCACCTCCTGCAAAAAATATCAAGCAACTACAGTTGTTAGTTTCTCTCCACACGAGGAGAGAGAGCCCCGAGAAAAGTATGAGGTTCAGAGGTGGTGGCACCATCGGTACCGGACAAGAAACTGTTGTAATGCTCTGTGAATATTGTCGCAGGTTTGAAAGGGAGGAGTGTCGACCTCTACTAGACCAGCCAGTCTTCCAGTGATCGTCGATCTACCAGGCTATCGTAGTCTAGTCGTCAGCCTCGGAAGGCGTGATAGAAAGAAACCGCCGTCCCAACGCTTAGTAGGCTTTCCAACCCGACAAACACCAGCCCGATCACGGCCATGATCACATCTAGCCGCAATACGTATGTCTGCAGAGCCAGGCTGAAGGCGTAGAGCAGTATGACGGGCACCGCTAGGCCAAGAGACCTGTCGGTTCGGTTCGGGTTGGGTTGACGACACAAGAAGAGTAGCAGACATGAACGGAGCGGCCGTGGGTTGTAGGGTCCATGTTACCGTTGATGATTCCCTGAATCTGTGTTTTCCCAACCCCCATCCTGGCCTCATCGCCGGCGGCATCTCATGAACAGGCCGCTCGTTAGTAGCGTGCTTCCGTCTAGGGGAAATGTCAAGCAGCAAAGGGGTGCATTCATCGACTATCCCACACCAGGTTTACCAATTTACCAACGATGTTATTGACGGAGGCGCCCCTAGTCTTGCCTATCTTTGTTGCTGGACTGGAGACGCGACCTATAAGCGTTGCACGTGGAAGCATCGAGGCAGCAGCGGGTGTCAATGATATATTCTACCCGATAGCGTCCGGCGCAACATGTTCCCCTTTCAAAATAGCCACGAGAACGCAGCATGCAGAACTCACATGGCGAGAGGGTTTATTTGTTCTGCCTTGTTTCCCTTTGACGCAAGAAACAGACGCATCATCTCGACCCCTCCGTAAAGAATCGTCAAACTGCCACGGTGCCAGTTGCGTGGAGAGACCAAGTTGGTGCGACAAAGTACAGAGGAAATATCGAACAGTAGTGAGTGTTGGTTTCGTCGCTCGAGAGCCGTCAGTACTGCGAAGGCAACACCTTATAGGGACTATCCACGCTGTGGCCGTGGTCGTCAAGTCTGATTGCCGTTGAATGGTCTTAAGTCGGCGTTTAACTCCACCGGTAAAACGGTGCGTGTTGGGCTTTACTGGGTTTACTTAGTGTCAACCCGCCGAGTGGCGTCTACCATTGTGTCATCCCTGACTTGCGCAGCGAAATGACGGAAATGATGGGAATCAGAACCTGTGAGGGTTGAAGGTACTGTTGATGTTTGAAGACGATATTTTCTTGGCGTTCGGAACACTCCTGGACTGCCTGTCGAAGGTCAGTATCTCGCCCGTACACTTTACAACATCCCTTTTTTATGGCCGGCCACAGGCAGGCATGGCCCAAACACAGCACACGAAAGACTGCAAAGAGCCGGCACACCCTTGCCACTCACGAAAAGACTCAATGCTTAGGTGGGGCACGCAGCCTTTGCGGCACTCCTGTTAGCGCCTATCACTTTGCTTAGACTTGGACACTGCAGCGAACGCCCCTCTCCTCCAAAATATGAGTACACTGAGAACGGAACAACAGTAAAAAGTCGGTGTGTGTGTTCGTGGTAAGCTTTCTCCTCCCGACCAGTCCCTCCTCATGTCACCCACATGTGTGACAGCGGTTTCTCGAGTTACCCAGTGAAGGAAGCCAAACACGCATCGTGTACTGATATGGCTTTCCGTCCTATGGTAGATCCCACCTGCTTTTACCAAACCTCCTGTGCCGGTGTGCCGCCCGCCCGAACTACACAACGACATGCTTTTGTAGGCAGTGGGTTAACTTTGTCTGCGCCGCTTTCGCGCGTTACCATGGTCGAAAGTTTGCCACAAAGCACGCGCAGCGAAGAAAACTGCATGGTGTACATGACCTTTTGGATTCGGTAGCATTGTGCAGTCACATCACCTGACTTCTAGTTCCAACGCCCAACTCGGGTAGTAATATCTCCACCCCTTGTAGGCGTAAGTGGAGACCGTCAGGGCAAAAAAGCACGAGCTAAACCATTGGTTGAAGTACAGAAGCACCTGTTGGACGGTACGCCGCATCACGCCATGCATTATGTTCATTTCGTGAAGTCCACGAAAGCTTGAAGCATCCTTCAACATCGTTTTTTTCTCTTTTTATTATTCGAAGTTATGCACTCTCTAGGACACACACGAGCAAGTTCGGGTACTTGGTTGCTACTGCCGCATCTTGTACCGGTACAACAGAGGCAACATAAAATTCGTTCACAACCAATTTATGTAATTCCCGCTCACATCGCAAAGTGTTCGCTAATGCTTAGTCTATGATATCTACTCTACAGTGTAGACTAGTCCGACTGATAATCTGAGATCATTACGGAGGTGCCAACGTCGTGTCCCACCGCCCGGTGCGCGCTAAACACAGTGTTCTACAGCAGAACTTGTACTCCTTTAGAATAATCGATGCTCGTAATAGGGTTCTTCTCGACGATCGTTTGTACACAAGAGAACCAGAGGGTTCCCTGACTGATTGAGCGGTCTACTCTGAAGACTTCACCGAGAGATTATGGGGAATTTCCGCCAAGAACGTGGACCTGTAGCAGCAAAATAACTCAGTCTGGCAAGTGCGGGTGGTGAACAGCAATGATTGGCACAGACAGATCAGATGTGAAAGCGTTGATGAGGTGTTGGCCCGCACACCGCTGGTGATCTTCGCCCAATAGATGCGTGGATGAAACGGATGGTCCTGCAACATCCATTACTCTAGGCGGCCAGTCTACCCATGAACTGCTGTTGCACACATACCTCTAGCGGGAGAGAGGAGAGGATCGCTTGTTGCTCATCATGGCGTGGCATCGCGGCGTCAACGCTCAAGATTGGGTTGTACACATCGAAGGCGACGTACTGTAGACAACCAATTTCACGGAAGATAAAATATCTTACGAATCGTTAGCTGTTGCGCCGCATATCATCCGGCCTCCAGGCTCTGACCTCTTATATCTTTGCGTACATGCGTATGTTTGCTCCATCTCGAATGGCAGAGCTTCCGCTCAACGCGACAGCCCATGGATCTAGAAGATGTTGTTTCCAAGCTACGCGGAGCGAGGCGAGAACGCCCGGTAACAGCGAATGAAGGCTGCCCGAATGAAAGCGCCGATCGAATCCGTTCCGCGGTCGCCTCAAAGTGGATCTCTGCGGTGGCATCATCGTGCACAGCGTTGCCACGCCGTCCGCAGAGCTCGCCAGCAATAGGTGCATGCCGTGGTACCCTGAGGAAAGCTTCCAGCAATACTTGTTTCCGTGGCATGGGTGGTTTTTCTCTTTGTAGCACCAATGGTGGAGACGCTCATCAACATCTAAGGACTTCTTACAGCAAGTATGCATCGCTTTTTTTTGTCTGCTGTACCGAAGATTGCGTATGATACCACGCCCCTGGGCGATTTTCAAAGCTCGTTTTTCAGCTGCAACATAAGTGAACGCCCCGGCAATCACAGCGTTTGAACTGTCATCGACGGCCTTTCGTATAATAATCATTTGATTTTTGGGTCCTCTTCATCGTGGAGTAATCGACCTTTCTTTGAATATGTGCCCAGACCAAGGGGGTGTGGTATCTTGTGCAACCTACTAGTCTATATGCCGGAAAATGTTACATACCATCACGAATACATGTACAGAGTTGAGCCTGTCCTGTCGGGAGGGCCCTGCAACACATCAATATTGTCATGATGTACTTCGAAGTAACTCTCAGTGAGCCTGATTTCGCCCACCGACTGCAGGTCGTCGTACACCTCGCGTGGATAGCGCCGGCCGTGCTGCGGCCCCCTCCTGGGCTCGTGGAAACCCCTACGCAAAGAAAGCTTTCCCGCGAGCAAAGACGTGGACGCGTAGAGGGCGTGCCGCAGGGCTTTCTGGGAAGCGACCCCCCTCGGGGTGGGACGTGGAGGCAGAGCAGGAGGAGGCCGCACTTGCCGAAAAGCGGAAGAAAATTTCGGCAAAAGACCTCTACAACGAACTGGTCAGCGCTACGGCCCGTACCAGAGGAAAGAGCAAGCTGACGGGACCAATACCATCATTTGCTGCCGAAGGTAAACCAACCATGTGTGCGTATTCAGTGGCTGGCCTCCCTCGATGAAACGTGCGTACGGCGCTGCTGTATCGCAGCATTGCCTACGCCACAGCAGTTGCTTAATTCTTACCTGTAAATGTCGACAACAGAGAGTTACAGTAGTGACGGTCTCGCAGCCTACCTACTGATTTCTACGTCTTACGCATATCATGCTGTCCAAGTCACTGCAGGTGAAAGCTGCCATGGAGGGTACCCACATGCACCATTTCACGACTCTAAGGCGCACTCTCAGAGAATAGCTCGCGATGAAGACGCCGAGGACTGTCCGGTGACTTCTGCACAGAGAGACACCTCGGCCGTGGATGTTGTACCTGACAATGCACCGCTTGTACCAAAGGATCAAGAAACGAGGGGCGAAGATTTGGACTTGGGGGTGATGGGCTCAGATACCGCCGCTACGACCGGGGAGGACCTGGAGCATGAGCAGGAACTTCAACAGCAGCAGGAACAACAACGCTTCCAAGTGGACAGTAGTCCACAGCGCTTAATATCTCATTCTCATTCTCTTACCGACGATGACCGTCAGGCCACCGTTGCGGCAGACGAAATGCTGTCGGGGCTATCTCTGGTGGATGCTCCACTCTACCCTCGAAAGTCTGATCTAGGCGATGCCGCCACTATCAACCAACGAACGGGAGAGGGAGTTGTGTCCGGAAATAGAAGCTGCTCGAACTTGGCTGCTGACAGCGTTTGTAGCTCGTCGGGGTCTTCCGTCTCCAGCAAAGAAAACCGGTCGTTTTACGAAGACGACTCGGAAGAGGCTGCTAGTGGCATACTGGAAGATCTTACGGAAGGAGTCGACAGCTGGCTACAAGACGTGCACGGAACCGGACGAGAGGCGTTCTTTGGGCTTTTCAAGTGTGACGCCACGCCTCAGTTCTGTCGCCCTTCCCTGGCGGTTATTGGCAGGCACGTGAGTATTCTACGGTGCCGAGGTTGGGGCTTGGCGTGACCGATGAGTATTGGCTGGGGTTTTGTCTTATTTTCACCCCCGTGCGTTAGCTACCAAGAACCACGAATACGCGTTCCACCTCGTGAAGGTTTTGTCAAGAGAGCATTGCCCAATGTATGGATAATGCGTTACCTCCACCACCCACACAGATAGCCGCCTCACGTTATTGTTGTACGCCCCACAGGGAATCGGATCCAACTTCGTCGACGGCGAGCCCAACATCAAATATCTTCCACAGAGACCAGTCGAGCTGCACGAAATTTCGGCATCACCACCCTCTGTTGCCCCACCTCCGGAAACAGCTGCCTTTCGTCGTAGGCCTACTCCCCGACCTGCCTCACCGGTTAGGCCAAACGCCGCAACCGCAGCCTCGGTGGCAGTAGCCTCTGCAAATGCTACTACAGCTGATGGCGAGGTTCAAAAGTCGGCGAAGTCGAACGCACAAGACCCAAGCCCTAGGGCCCGACAAGTTCGCTTATCGATACCCAAGGAGAACGCTGTCACTAGCGAGACTCAGAACCAACAGGTTGCCCCGCCCCCCCCGACCACAGCTTCTACAACAGCAGCGGCTGCTCGCGATCCGCCCCATTGTTCCCCTGGCACCCGTAATGGGCCCTCAGGAAGAAACGCACAGGGAGGGGGGATTCGTCCGTCAAGCATACCGCGTTCTCCTACTGGATCTCCGACCAGAACCCTCTTAGCCGGGGTTCTGCAAGGTGTAAGTGTCATTGAGAAAAGGAACCCATCGAAACAGCCTGCACCGAGGCGACCGCAAACGGCTGATGGTCGAGATGTTGAAGCTACGAGATACAAAGTGCCTTTTCTCGACGACCCCCACGACCCCGTCATGATCGCTCACAGGTGTGTGATCTGTGTGGAACTTGTGGCTTTGACACAACAAAAGCACGCTCGGTGCCAATGATTCCATGTTGCGTCGGAAAGTTTCCTGCAGACGCTGAGCTTTCAAACCTCTCTAAATCGTGGGTTACCTTAAGTTCGACCGGTCAATTGGCACCCGACTACTCAAAATAGAACATCCCGTCAGAGAAACATACTACAATAGCTGACGTAGCACGCTGTCTGGCTTGTGACCTAGGAAAAGTCAAGTTTGCAAATGCCTTTCCGATAAGGTTTCATCGCTGTTTCGTACTCTCGCAGGATGATGAAGCGACCAGCGAGCCCCCGCCGGGACTATCTCATGCGCTGTGCCGAGCGACAGCTGCTGCCGGTCCCCGTGATCAACAGAGCCCTCAGAATCGATCCGCAAACGGCAATGGCAGACCCCATGACGGGCGACGCCAGAGAGGTTCACACGACTGGTGGAAAAACAGGGGAGGCCGAAGAAACAAATATCGGAGGTATACCCGCCGCATGTGTTCAGAGTCAGATCGAGAGGCTTGCTTGATCGTTGCCGCCCGCAATAATTCCCGTTCTTCATTGACCCGATTGTCTTGTCAGTGGAGGTCACCCTTTCCGAATGTGCCCACATCGCCTTTCCGATCAACGGGGTGAGCAAAATTATCACCGTTACCCCCCAAACCTCCTTGTTCCCTCCATGTTATCGGTACACCACTCACCATTTCTATATCTGCTTCTCGTGGCCATGACGTCAGGGAGAGGAGGACGACACCAAGAAGGCCAACGTGAGGCCTGCATCAGGCTTCGACATTATTACCTCGGAGAAGCCAGAGCAATATGTCTGCGGAGCGCCATCACATCCGTTCCGGTTACTCTCAGAGAGGTGAAACCGAGATCTGAAAACAATGTCGGAAGGGTCGACGCCTTCGGAGTCTACTTAGTCTGTAGCAACTTGTCGTCGCCTAGACTAGCTTAGTAGCACAGCGAAACACGAAATAGGTGTATCGTTCACATGTGCGTACGCGTAAGGAGTATCGCGTCCCGTGGTATCGACTTCTATGAACCAACAGCTCCGTCGATACTCCACGATCTCGGCCGTTTGTTCGGTGTACCTCTGCTCTTGTCGTGTCGGGTGCGAAAAAGGTGGAGCTAGTAGACTCTGGCCTTGATGGGCCGGCCTCTGAGACTCTTCTCGGCGTACTCCTGGAAAGGGCGGGGACTATCAGCAAGCTCGACCTCAGCGGGAACCGCATCGGACCAAAAGGGGCCAGCGGATTATCTCGTCTCATCGCTCACAAGCGTGAGTTTGTTTGGTTAGCTCGCGTGTTCTTCACCTTGACACTCTCCATGAGCGACAGCTGTGGTACATCAGTACAGCAGATATGGCGGCTCCGATATGTATACTCCAGGAAAGCGGGAAAAATAGAGCAAGACATTCCTCTCTGACCCTCTGCCTGTGTAGGTTCCAAATTAAGTTTATCAGTGCAGAATCATCCCATACAACAAGACGCTGAACTGCGGGTTCTTTCCGTCCTTGACCCCAGGACGTTCGTAGTATACCGTACCGAGTAGCTGGTTCAGCATCGACTGTTCCAGTTAACGAGGCTCTGTTTTCGTTTGATAACGATCACAATTTACGGCCATGAATCTGCTTTGAGCCCGCGTTGGTGGGTGTTGTCGTTGAATCAAGGGCAATTACGACTTTGTATGCATATAGTTCGAGACAATCGGCACACACCACCACATTCAACTACCCCTTCGCAAGTTTCAACTCGAATCATGTCTCGTTCTTCGATTGTCGAGCAGAATGCGCTTTGCGCTCTCTGAAGCTAGACGGAAACAAGGCCGGCGACCGCGCAGTCATGACGGTGTTGAAAGCCCTTGCGAGGTACCAGCCGCCCGTATCCCACCTCGGCCTCTCGGATAACGGACTCACACTCAAAGTTATGCAGGTACAGAGTGATACGCATTGGTGCTGAACCTGGCTTTTCCTGAAAACAATAGAAGAAAACGATTACACGGTGTGCAAGTTTCACGTAAAAACCCACTGTTCGAAGCACCCCCAACGAGTTGTAGCACGAAAAATCTATTTGCAGCATTGTGTTTCAGTGTTTGTAGACCACAGGTTGCTGCCGTTGTTCAAATGCATACTGAATACCATCGTTCAATTCAACCTGCAAGTATTTGACTCAGCAGGGTAGGTAACTTACTTCCGATTGAACGTCCCCCTAAAGAGTCAACCTCTTCCTACAAACGACCCAAACGACTGATGACCACAAGAAGCGGCTCACGTGCAAGCGCAACGTGACAACGTACTCGCTCCTCGAAACGGTAGGACTACGGTGCTCTACCAGAGGACCAAACGACTACGAACACGAATATCACTTAGAACACAATTATGTCGGATTGCCAAATCAACCACACAAGCGATCCGCCTCTTCTTTCCCCTCTCGTTTGGATGTGATGGACGAAAGGAGTGCGCTGGTCCTCTCCTCACCGGTGGGCTTTCGCTCCTCAGCCTCGACCTGGGTTGGAACCACTTGAACCAGCAAGCAGTAGAGGAGTTGTCCGATGCTCTGGCGTGGAACAAATCCGTCACCAAGGTACCTGTGTTCTTTAAAGGGGGCCGAGTTTTGAAGAGGGTACGACGACTCGTAATCCACACCGCCGTTTCATGGCCAAGCACGCCCTCGATTGGATGGTTGGCCAGCGTTCTGTCTTTCGGCCTCTAGAGCATTCATGTAGGCGTTTCTGATCGGACTGCAACTGGTGTGCTGGTATCGTCCGTAGGACAGACCAAGAAAACGCGCGTCCTACACAATATGCTTGTTAATCACGGCCTAGGTAGGCCCACAACTAGGTCACCCGACGTACACGTACCATCTGCCTCATGTGGTTGTTGCTCCTGCCACTGCTGTTGCTGACCCTGCTGGTGCTGGTGCTTCCCAGATGAACTTGGAGTTTAACAACAGTGGGGAAGGCGTGCATGCACTCGCAGAAGCTTTACAGAACAACAAGACCCTCACCAATGTCAATCTCACGGCAAACCAGGTGAGGCTAGCTGATTTTACGTAGGGCGGAAGCTTGGTGGAAAGTGTACGTGTGACGGTGCGAGAGCAACAAACCATATAAAATATGATCATCGTGATCGTTTGGTTCGTTCCTCGCGCTCCGCGGCTGATTCACACTCGTCGAGCCTCAACCCCTAAAAGTGGTGACGTTGTCCTTGAGTTGTGTGACTCTCGTTCCTTTCACGATTGCTGATGGGTTCGTCATCTTGAAAAGGAACAGCGGATAAGCCGGAGGCGGAAAATTGTAACGTCCACTTCGCTCATATGCAGCCCCCCCCCGTCCCTCGTAGAACTTCTTCTTGCGATTTCTCACCCAACCTTTCAAACAAGTAACAAGTAACGGCGCTGATATAAGACCGTCTAGACTATGTGTTTCTGTAAGCTTCCGCCCTCGAAAGTGCACTTGAAATCGTGAACTGGAGAGATAGCCTTCCGAAATGACCCTACACTTCCACTCTAGGCTACAGGACACTACACAGATATGCAAGAGAAGAAAAATCAACGTCTGCATGCACGTGGTACTGTTGCTGTTTGATTTTCATTTGTTTCACGTGGTTTCGGCCAGGTTCGATGGGAGGGTGCAGTCGCGCTGTCAGAGGCATTAGTTGCAAACACCACTATCCGGAATCTGGTGCTCAGGGACAACCCGATTGGCACAGCGGCGGGATTGCAGATGTCGATCGCCCTTGCCGAAAAACATGGCGACCCATGTCTAGTTGACATCAAGGTAATAGAGTTACAGCGTGCTTGGCGGTGAAAACTTCGGAGAGAAAATCATTGTGTTTTCTGTTTGAGACGAGCTTGCCATTCGGGGCCGCCATCTCCTTAGTTGCGGAATGAACGTTGCTTCCATAGAGAAAACGGAAACTGAAACACGGGCAGGTTCGTTGGCGGCACATGAGCACAAAGCTCCGATAGCAAAGGCCACCTAGGCCTAGCTGAACATTTCTCTTATGATGTTCATAATTCCTTCATGGTAGTAGCAACATCTCTCCGATTCGCAGTTTCTTCAGGCCTATTCTCGTTTGACGTGGTGCTTCACTTGCAAATTGGAGCGATGGACTATTGTTCCCTGTCTGTGAAGTAAGGTGTTTTCTACCATGAAGTTTCTTTTCCGTACCCCCCCTATCAGTGTCAGACAATGATTCTTTGTGGGGTTTACCTTGGGGGATTAAATACACTTAATTCTTTGCCATGAAGGGTACGGATCAAGGGGTGCCGGGCTGGTTCTCGACGTTTTACAATTGCCCACAGGCTAGTAGAACAGCGGCCAGAAATATTTATGTGATGAGTTGAACCGAGCGTCAGCGCTGTAATATCGCCATAGGACTACCTTTTCTTTACTCCTCAGGGTTGCACTTGTTTCTCCGACAAGACCGATGTCTGGAGCGGAATGAAGGCCAGAAAGGGGGCTGCGAGAGCCGCGCGCCTTGCCTTGGTCAGGGCACGAAATGCAGCGATGTAAGTACCTATGGGTGACCTCGAACTACTGACTACTCCTACGTTGAGAGCGGGTGCGAAAGGTGTGCCGTGTTTTTTGAACGCCCCTCCCCCCCCGACCGAAACTCCGATCTTGCTAGAGTAGCTCATTCAAGGACGTTCCCACGACTCTAATGAAGGTGCTGCAGTTTTCTGCTTGTCGCAACCAAGGGGTTTGTCCATGCTCCTACAGCAAGGAAGCCTTGCAAGGGGCTCTTGGTCTCCAAGGAACTAACATACCGGTATCAAGCTGTCGCACTCAAGGCTTGCTCGCCAATGGGTGTCCGTGAAGTCAACGTGGGCCTTCCAGTTGCTTGATGTCGTACACAAGGGGTTGAACATGCGTACGCCTGGAGCCGAAAGGCCGGTTGCGAAAGCACGTAGAACCTGTAAGCCGGGGTCTGGGTCGAGCCCAGAGAAGAACCTACTGGGGATCCGTGCTCGTATCAGACGACCCCCGGTACCATACGGCGGTCGTCAGCACCGTTGCTCTGGATTGGCAGCAGATTTTTGTCTCGCTTGGAAGCCTTGGGGTACATGAGCAGAAGTGCTCGATGACCGATAACATCCTGATTGTTGGCTTTGTGTGAACCAAAGCTCGCTGTTGGTGCTGTGAAGTGCTTCTTTGCCTCCTAAACTGTCGGTTCCGTTTCTATGTGCCCCTTTGGCAGACGGGCCAGAAAGAAGCTTAGAGAGAAGGAGAAACGCGACCAAACCTCTTCGGTGAGGTGATTCAGCCTAGACATGTATGCCCGCATGCAACGACGTTGACCAATAACTCTGAATTGAAGTTTTTCCCGACGCACTTTGTGTGTTCAAGAAAACTGCTGCAAGTACGTCTCCGGGCTCAGTGAAAAGCTGCAGCTGCTTGTTTTCGATGTGGACACAAGCGTTCTAGATGCATGGTAGGTATTGACACACAGGGCTGACGCAAGCTGCGGTAGACTCGGCGTTGAAAAACCTCCCCTTTAAAAGGAGTTTCAGAACACACAATACGACCAGATGAAACAGGCATGGTATGAAAACGAGTCGGAGACGTGCAAACTTTGACCACAGGCAACAGCGTCACAGGACGGTTGGACAGAACAAGCATTGCATACGTAAATAAGTACGGTCTACCGAACTACTGATTTTTTGTTCTCTGTCACGTATTGTTTTGTCTTGACGCCTTGCCACCACGACAGAAGACCAGCGGGAAGAAATCAGGGGCTCAACTAGACAGCACCGGTGCCAGCAAAGGTGCCCCTCAACCTCCCGAGAATGTCCCGCCACCCCTTCCACCACCCACACGGCCCGATGAACATCTCTTTTGGCTGGATCTCACAGTTGACAGAAAATGGGATTTGCGGCTGAACAGGCCGTTCGACAGGGCGGTCGGAAGAGAGGTAAGCCGAATTGAACAGCAGCCACAACAACAATCACCAGCACGACGACAAGGACGACGATCACGACAACGACGGCAGCGTTAACATCAGAGGCCAGAACTGCATTTTTCTACTTTCAGTGCCGGTCGAACAATGCAAGTTGCTGACATATTGTTGCAATCCTACATTTTCTGAACAGTCGAAAACTCCTCTTAAGATCCATAGCAACTGCACCAGTGAAGATTTTGTTATCGTTCTCTTCAGGAGGATTGGTACTAACATCACTGAACCATAACCCTGTGTAAGCTTTATGGTGACAATACTTGTAAAAAAAGGTCCTGAGGACATTCAACTTCTCCACTGGGGGTAGCTTGGCGGGCATACTCCGAGTATCGGGTGGAGCACCGCGACAAGTGACGTTTAGGCGCCGCGAAAAACTACAACCGGCATCTGGAGATGCGACCCGAACCGGTCTGTCGTCAGGTCGAGGACGCAAGGTGTGCTTGCGGTTGTCACAACTCGTTTAGTTGTTGTCCTTTTGGGGGTAGTGAACCTTGGAGACTACTTCGAGCTCTTGTCCCTACACAATATCCTCTGTGTTTTTCCAAGCACCTTTTATTTCACACAACATCACCGGATCCGTTATTGAATACTTCCTCTGTATCATAAGTTAGGGTACCTAAATGCAATAGATTGTCTGGGTGCAACCGTGTTAGTGATGGTAGCATAGTCGGGTTTGTACGAAAGATATAACAAAGACGAAGCAATAGAAAAAAAGAAAAAAAAAAACGAACATCTATTTCTGTACCTAATATTGGTCAAAATATACCCTATTTTGGCCTGTTTTGGGAATATTTTTGGGAAAATATTTTGAGATTTTTTTTGAGAATTCTCGACAAAATTCTCAAAACCATCTAATATTAGTACCCTACCGGCCCACTACTCACTCTTGCGATGGAATCGCCCCCCAGCACACCACCTCGCAAAAGGGGCACCGAATTATCGGTTGGTAGGCGCTATGCCATGGCGGTAGGAATTGTCGACTTTTTCTATTTTTTTCCCGCCACTAACCAACCCTTCTTTTTGTCCCGCAAGTGTCTTGATTTTAGTGTGCCCCCCCAAGTGTCTTGGTTTTAGTGTGGTTCAC
>CACKRE030004999.1:16108-27408 GCA_902602495.3 Ectocarpus sp. CCAP 1310/34 | reverse complement strand
CGGTGTTTGCCATCGGGGTTGGGTTTTCGTTGCTTGGCAACGACGTTGTAGAACAAGCCAATTCAATTCGTGGACTCGGCAACCAGGATACCGTTGTATTTTTTGCCTCTGTTTTTTTTTGGCGGTAACCACAATGGTGGTCGAGTAGATCATGTTGTGCGGGGTGGAGAACCCTCACTCCGCGCAAGGGGGATGATCGCACCACGTTGTGTTAAAATGGTCAAGCACCCTCGAGGCAGTTACACAGTGCTTACAACTGTCTCTGGAAGTGAAAGCACCAGAAAGTAAATTAATTCATACGCAGCTGTCATCCGTACGCAAGGAAGTAAGCACAAGATGCCGAAAACCCTTAGCAGGATGCAGCGCACCCTTCATGCGACTCGCCGAATATCTCACGGCGCTTCGCGCTTGGTGATGTGAGAGCCTGGTCCGGTGAGAACCCGGCGTGCTCCGTCCCGGCTTTGTAGGGATGCGAGGTCAATGGTCTAACGGCTACGGCATGCACGACTCTGAGTACCCCCCCCCCCCCCCCCTAAACCTTTCTCCCTCGCCGAATTCCCACAAACGAACAACCACCTGTTCCGTAGCTGCCGACGGAAGGAACGATCAAGCTTGCCTACTCGCCGGGAACACTCCTGTCCGCCAAGCGCTCTCTCCTTGTTATGGCACCTGGACCGGTCAAGACCACCAACACCTTCGACCAGCAACGTCGTGGTTCGGCCGACAACAAAGCGTTGCTACCACCAGGCGACGGTTCAGACGGACTATACAGCACGGGGGGAGGGATAGCAGCGGGAGGGATAGAGGATGCCCAACCAGTGGCTACAGAGGGAGGTAGAGGGCGTTGTACGAACAACGCTGGCGATGGCACTGACTTGAGTAACGAGGAGCGAAGGACACAAGTAATGCCCACAAAGGCAACAAAAACCAAGACAACAACGACAACGCTTTGCAGGGCTGCTGATAGGGCATTTGAGTCGGTGATTTTCATGCTCAGGTCTCTCGGGTCACCGATACAGGTGGGTGTTTACAGGCACCGCCTTTTATAAATTCGAAAGTATCCACATCGAGAAAAGGAATACCACCCGACTTGCCATGTTGCGGCTCGCCTGCACTGCCTTGCGGAGACTTCCAGCTTATAAATCCAGCAGGGCATTACATTTTTGCGCAGGTACCCCGTTGGTTTCGCTGATCGTCTAGTTTGCAGGCAACTGCTGTTTTCTCGATTATAGAGAAATGTGTGTATCTTGCCAAGGACAAAGAGAGGACGCGCGTTCGTTGGCACCGAATCTCAAGTACAATGTGCAGGGAGGAAGACGACCGCATAGGAATGCCTCATCGCCGACCACGGAGACGTCAATGAGCGCAATGCTACCGCTTGCGATGCGAGGTCAATGGTCTAACGAATACCGCTTGCACGACTATGAGTACATCCCCCCCCCCCCCCCCCCCCCCCNCCCCCCCCCCCCCCCCTCCTTTGCCAATGTACCAATCCTAGATGTGTGAAATGGTGGAGTGCCTATCAAGACGGACATGGTTATCCGATAACCAGCTGTATTCGATCTTGGACGCTTTCTCGGATGAGGTTTGTGAACGTTAATATTTCGTACTAGTGAAATTGTCCTGACGCTAACGGTATGGTTCCGCTGCTTTTCAAGGAGGACCATCAAGTCCTGAGCACCGAAGGACCCATGTGCTGCAATGATTTTCTCTCTGTGCAGATTACTGTAAATTTCAAGATTCTGATGGTGGTGTCTTGAGTAAGGCGTACTCTGCGCGCAGGCTGCAGTTGATCGTTTAGACCACGCCTGGAGTATGGAAGAATTGTGCTTTTCAGACCCATGCCTCAAATTTTTCGCTCCCCCTCGTCCTCGCCCTGTCCACCGCTTCACTCCTTCCCCCGCTGCCCCACTTACTCCGTAGCCGAGAATGTCGGAACCCCGATGCCGAGTGTTCCTAGCCCTCCTGCCCAACATCCGACACAACACCCTCAAGGCGCTAGGGGAGCATCTCTCCCAGCGCGTCAAGCGTCTCCAGGGCATCCCGCCGCCAGATTTTTCCGCAGTTGCCCCGAAAAGGGTCACCGCTGGTGCAGCCGCTCGAGCGAGAGCAGCCGCGGCGGCGAGGCAGAGGGAGGGTACCGGGGGACCGCCGCTTATGCGATGGGAAAGAGATGCCGCCATGGCGAGGATGGACGAAGAGAGAAAGGAACAAGCAGAGGCTGAGGAAGCCGCGCGGCGGGCCAAGATCTTGGACGACGGCTGGAAGGGAGGCCCCTTCTTGGATGGTTTGGGTAATGACATCGTTGGTGTTCTCGCGGGGTGCGCGGCGTCGACGTTTCGAAGGTTTGACACCCCCCCAAAGTGTGTGCCACTGTTGTTGCTCTTGCTTTCTAATTTCTCCGAAGGTCTTGTTGAGTCCTTGTGTTTTAGCAATCTGTACTTGTGTTGTCAGTCTTGCTTGAGTTGTCAACATCGACAGACAACGGTATTTGTTCTCTTGCCGCTCGCAGTAGGGCGGAAAAGGGACATGCTGAATCAGCACGGCGCAAGAAGAACACCTCCAGGCGCAAGAAGATAGGACCAACGTCGATTGTCGTCGCTGTCATCATTGTTCGTCAATAACTTGGGGATAACCCCACTGCAAACTCCAGATCCGACTTGGGTCATTGCGCTTGTCTTACCTTCCGAACGGTTCGAACGCCACGGTTGAGTCTCGTCGTTGGCTGTACCTGTTGTCCGGAACACTTATTCTTGTCTCCCTTCAGGTTTGGTCTCGAGGACTGCCTGACACCGTTGGAAGAAGAGCGGCTTGGTAGCGTGGTCGAGGGCTCCTCCGCATACTTCAATCCGTTCGCCCCGCAGGGCCATTACAATTTAGACATGACCCTGCCAAGTGACAGGGAGGTGTTCCGCGCCCTTCTCGGTCTAGATAAGGTCAGCAGAAGATGTATCCGCGTTTTCAACGCACATGACCTCCATGAGATTTTGGCCACGTTAATTATAATGGGCGTTCACATCTTACTTTCAGGTTTCGCCAGAACATGCTTCTCTAAACCCTTCTCGAACTCACGCGTCGTGCCAAGCACATGGGTGTATGAATGTTTGGCGCTTGAAGCCAGAGAACGTGGAAGTTTAAAATCTCTACTTAGACTATCACTGTATGCATAGGGCGCTCGCTCGCAAAACAACAAGCGTGTGTATGTGGCACCTTGGTTATCCCTCGGCAGTGTCACCTTCAGCATTGTCGTCATCGCGCGTGCGAATGGCCTGCTTCGCGTTGGCCACGGGTTGTTGCATGCACCAACGAGAACACGGTACTGATGCGTAGCCAATCAACACGGTAAGACGTGAACTACCAACTATGCAACATCCATCACTTCTTACCCCGATTCCCGCGGCGGCACAATGTCATGCCGAACCCACTCCACACCACTCCCCCTACATCCAGGTCAACCGTGCGCACGTGGGAATGAAAGGACTTCTGGACCCGTCACAGCACGGCAATAGCCACCACCTGCGCAACTTCAGGCTGGGCGGCGGGAGGCCGGTCAAATTTGGTCTTCTCTCCCGCAGGTGGGACGCGCATTGATTTTTTCGTCGTTGACCCCCCGAACCGATAAGGTATCTGTCCCGCGTCTCCAGGTTGAGTGGATACAACCTCTTGTTAAGTGTGGGAACGATGCCAGATCTATATCTCTATGGCGATTACAGTCGTGAGAGTGTGCTACGACAATGACACAGCATCGAAGCCCTGGGTGTGATGGTGCGCAATACAACTGCCGTTGGTAACAAACATCACATCTTTCTGACCCGTACCTTGAGATCCGTCTGAACTCCAAATGCTGATGGGTTTCTGCTCACCCCATGGCGATGCCCGACAAGAGAAGGGCGCGCACCAAGCTGAACAATCGCGGGGAAAAGACAACCAAGAAGAAGGCGGAAAAACAAGCCAAAGAGCAGGCCAAGGCTAAGAAAACGACGAGCAAAGCACCCGCGGGCAAAACTAAGACGGGGAACGCTAAGCCAAGCAGCCGCGACAACAAGAATGCACGAGGCGAAAAAGGGAAAAGCCCTCAAACGGAGAAGAGACTTCCACTCGAGAGTGTCAAGCCAGCAGGTGTGCGGCTCGGTTGAGGATGCTGACCAAGATATTTTGACCGGACGTATCGGCATGTGATGGTACATACTGCGACGCACATCGGGCCGGACGGAATCCGTTTACTAGGGTGTGGTATCTCCATGTGCTCAACACTCACCGTGGGGCATCGGTCGTTGGCGCACATGTTTATCCGCAGATATTGCAGGTCAATTATGTTAGTGTAACTCGACCCGCCCCTCACCCGCCCCAGAGTCAACGGTTCATTTGCCTCTGTTCCCGATGATCACGATGACGATGTTGCTGTTGTTGTTTTGTTGCTCTGCGCATTTTCCCGAACGACGCTGAGGGACTCCTGGAGGGTTCGTCAAGCGTTTCCCCACGATGCCAACAGCATCACGAATTTCGTTCGACTTCTTGCACTATATCCGACCATCCCCCGGCGCAACTTCGACCCCCAAAGAGTGTTTCGACGAGCTGGTACAATTTTTGTCAAAATGGATGTCGTGTGGCAACGCGAACGGTGGCAATGGCGAAGACGACAACGACGACGACAAAGTTAATGGTGCCAGCGCTATTGACGTCAACGCCAGTAACGGCGGCGGCGGCGGCGCAGATACAAACGATAATGAGCATGATGACAGCGGCGCCGTGAAGAGGAAAAAGGGACGGGTGATCGTAAACTTCCTCCGAAACCTGTGCCATGTGTTCTACTTCAGTTGCAACCAGGTGAAAAACATACGTCATAGCGTCGTCGTGCATCAACGCTTGTGCGAAGAAAGAAGGTTGTGGCACTCTCCCTCTGCATTTCACGTCTATGTCGTCACACTTGGAACGAGCATATGCTCTGCTGCAGTGATCAATGCACGCCTCAGTTGTGTCGTGTTGAAAGCAACAAGACAGGAGCCGAGTCGGCGAAAACAGGCACCCAAAGACTCTGGCAAGCCAAAATGCAGATGTAGATCACCCCTTACCTTACGTGGACAGGTTCGTCAACACGGTACATCTTATATGTACCGTTCACGTATTTTCGCGTTGTGTTTTGCTTAGGTGGTCGACCTCCTGCGGGTATTCCCGGGAGAAGACGACGAGCACGAATCAGGAAAGGAAGAGGGCAACGAAGCGGGGACGGGAAACGAAGCAGGGAGTTCGTGTCGTGAGGAAGTCTTCGTCGCCGTGGTCTGCAGGATAACAGACGAAAGCAACCTGGACATGTGAGTGCCCGCCGATAACCCTTGAAAATAATTGTCTCGTCTTCATAGTGAGGATGGTCGCTTGGCCAGTAAGAGCTATTAACGCGCGCCATCGTGTCACATGGTTATGTAGGCTTGATACGTCTTTGTCAGCTCTTTGAAAACAATGATGCTGGCAGGCCCAATCCATGGTACTTGCCATGGCCTTTTCCTGTGTCCCGAGTGCGCTGCGCGAAGAATGCGCAGCAGGAACGGCGGGTTAATCCCCAAACGCTCACCAATCGTTGTGCAAACAAGGGCAGCAGATTTTCGTTCATCCTCTGAACACTAGAACGCCATCGTTTTTGTGATTGTCTTCGGTGCCAAGCCATAGCAACCCGTTCAAAGATCTCCTCAGTACATTCTGTGGTCACCATCATGACAGCCTTAGCTTTTTCAAGTAATTTAATGGCCGTACCACGCAAAGAAACCAACGTCGTCAGGTCTCGATGCTCGTTTACAAGCCCGGGATGCCAAATAGCGAAAGTGACACACCCTGCGAAACTAAAATTATTAACGCTCTTGCTTGTTGACCGAGCCCGTTCTTTTGACCCGTACCGTGCCGAACCACCACAGATGCCTAGGGGCGCTAACGGATCGCGAGGTATCGAGATGCGAAGCGCGACTAGGTCCTGTTGCTCTCTTCATGCCCACGCAGCCTGATGGGGAGTACAAACTGGACCTCAGGGCATTTGGGGATCGCCAAATCGCGACTCTTCTGCTTGGTGAGCTATACCCATACTTATTCTGCTTCGGCAAATGCAGACGCACGCTTGATGTTAAAGCGAAAACGCTGCCGACCAGCCCAATGACCGCGACATGCATGCCTGACTTTGAAATGACCTTTGAACCTGTCTTCGTTTGACGTGCACATACCAAATCATCACATGCATCGCGTACCTTTGTGTGAGTTTCCTGTTGGTACATAGTATAAGTTAAGCTTGCTTCTTTGTCTTTGAAGCACATGAAGATAACAGCAATGAGTAAGCATGGTACGTCGTCTTATCTCCTTTGTTTTATCTGTGAAACCGTTGGCAAATCAGAGCTAGAACGTAGCGATCCGACCCTCCAGCTGCTGGGAATGAGGCACGACGGAAAATATCTGGAGGAGGGCTCGGTCTCATGGGCGGCGGGTGTGCCCACAAGAGGTCGCTTTCGGACACGGTAAGAATTGGCTGTTGTCCTCTTGCAACCGTTTCTTGTTGAAAGGGGATGGAGAACGGTTGTGTATCGTCTTGGCGTCGCCCCCCTGGTTGAGACGTTCATGGTTCAGGCGCTAGCTGACCTTCACCATCATGTCGAGACAATGTATACGTGGTTATCATTTGAAGTATTTCTGTTCAAACTTAATGTTTGAGTACTTGTTGCGTGGTGAGCCTGGGATGTCAAACCACGCATGTGCTTGTTTTCAGTTTCTTAAAGTTCTGTTCTTGTCGCGCTCAGGGTCGTAACGCGCCGGGCCTTCAAGTCAGGGAGCCAACTAGCAGCTAGTCAGGCAGCGAGGTGGAAAATAGCTCGCTCATCGCTTGGCTGGTGCGAAAGACCGCCAACACCATCTCCGGGACCTTCTACCAAGCCACTTTCGGCGGCCGACACAAGCGCGAGGCTGGCTGCTCTCGCCGAGAAGTCGGCGTTGGCTGCAGCGGTTCCGGTTGGTGAGGTCGAAGATCGCGGGGACGACAACCGACCCAGGAAACGTGCTGTTGTGCGCATTCCCCGAAAACGGAGGGTGAGAACTTTTGCTTAAGACATGCACACGGTTGGCCAAAGGGCAGCTTGGAGGATGTCACACGGGGGGTCAAATATACCTGTGCCGATGCGTAGGAGAGCAGGGTCACATCGGCTTGGTGACACATTCAACACGAGTTGCCCACCGCACACTACACGGGATCGGTGGACAATCTTTTGCCAAAAGCGACACCGTCAAGTGCGATGTCGCCTGTTTATTGAATCCATCTCGTCTCTTCTAGCACCATTTACGATCAGCCGCCCCATATCCCGAAACGTATCTCGAAAATACACAGGGTACCAACGCGAAATACATAGGGTTGAAAGGCATAGCGACCAAGCGACGACGTGCGAAATCTTTCTCGCACCTGCCACGCCCACGTCTGTCCGGCGAAGAGTTTGTCGCTTACCTTTGCGAAGCAGCGAAGACGAATCGCAGCAAAGAGGAGACGAGCCTGACAGACAGGCTTGACGGCAGTGGTAGTGTCCACGATTGTGCAGCTCCAGAGGAAAGAACTGTCGGCATTTTACCTGTGGAAGGAGACCAGGCCTTGCCCGGGATGGCGATAGAGGGGGAGGAAATACCGGGCGTTGTTAGTGATGGTCTCCGTCTTGATGGTGCTGGCGCTAGTGGTGAGGTACTTCCTGGAAGACATGTCCGGCGGTGGCCCAGTAGTGCTGATATCGGCATGCTCACGGATGGACGTTGACGTCACCTGCTTGTTGTAGAGTTACACGTGAACTAAATAATCTTGTGTGTGTATGTGGCAGCCTGTATGCATAGACTATGTCATTTACGGGGTGTCCACCACGTCGCTTCAAGGGGAAAAGTTCGACAAGTACTGCAACCCGTGGATACGGCGGGGGGGCGGGGAAGGCGATTCTATCTCGCGCATACCGATGTAGTGCACGCGTTACAGAGCACCTGTTTCGATGCCAAACCGTTCCGTTCTTCCCTTCGGTAATACCTCGTTGCCAAGGCGCGTCACGCGATAAGGCAACCCCCTGAGCGGAACGTTTTCGTCCTTGTGTCGTCCAATCGTGAACGAGAGCAGAACCATCTGGAAACCCCGTGGATTCTAGTTGTACCTACAATACAGATGCGGCCGCTGGGGTTCTTAGTTTCTCTTGTGGGCCACAAATGGCCGCTGATAGGTTTATTTAGTGTTGACAGGGATTCTTAACGAGGCTCAAAATGGCGGTCAAGCGCTTAGCTTCTGATTTTTTCGAGGTTCAATTTCGTAAGTGCTGAGTTCCTAAGCGCGGGCGCTATCTAGTCTAGTCTAGTCTGTCATATGTAGAGGGGTAAGAATCCGTACAAAGTATCCTTTCAGCGCACCCCTCTTGTGGAAAACTATGTAGCCTACATTTAGTTGACCGCGCTGAACGAGGCTTGAAATATCACTTGGTTTCCCACACACCGGTGACTACATGTAGGCTAAACTAATAGACTAATTAGTCCGAGAACACGATTGTCCTGAAACGACGCAAAAGGCTCTATCGAGTGAAGTACACATGGACTAGATTAACTATTTGTACATAATATAAGTCTGCGGTAACATGATTGCGTGGGTGCGCAAGCAAACATAAAAACGGGAAATCAGGGAGCCGTCACCGTCCACAGACCGGGAGATCACGAGCCGCAGCTGCCGAGCGTGGAAGTGCTACCGCCGGAACAGTGCTTCGATGTACGACAGGCGACGGGCCAACCGCCAGCTCAAGATCCGGCTACTCCAGGCTGAAGTGGTGGAGACTCTCCTGTATGGGTGCGCCTCGTGGAGCCTAACAGCGGAGCACTACACGAAGCTCAATGGGACCCACTGCCAGTTCCTTACACGGTGCATCGGCTGGAGCAAGCGGAAACGCTCAGACCGCCCCCTGTCCCATNCCGCGACCGGACACTGCTGTAGAAGCGAGTAGGGCGGCCGAGGCAGCACTTGTGGCGAACTATGTACCCGGCTGATGTTGTCGCGCCCGGTTTCCCTCCCTGCTGTATGCTAGAGTAAGGGCGGGTATTAAGGACCACCCCCCCTATAAGGACCACTTTTTTCAAATAGGTATATATCGGTGCAAAATCTGCCGTCCCCCTCAATTTTTTTTTTGAATTTCTCGCGAATGCGTTAGCTTTCGTTTGCGCACCTCACCGCGACGATCCGACCATTCCACCACGAGCTACAGCACCAGATGCACCAGCACGGATGATTCTGCGTAGACTAGCACTTTTGTCTGCCTTCCTGCTAAGCATGGGTCGGAGTAGAGTGGACTCCGCAGCGGCCGAGAAGGCGTGTGCAGCGGTCCGCAACGGCAGCATGTCACGCTACGCTGCCGCTGCTGCCTTTGGGTTGAGCAAGACCTCGCTACTGCGGCGCCTGAGCGGTGAGTGCGACATGGACGCACGGGTTGGCCACGGGACTGTGCTGACGAAAGAGGAAGAAAATGCGCGAAAAAGATGTGCTGCTCTACGCTGGTCGGAACTATATTCCTCTCACGAGGAACGACCTGGAGGAGCGTGTGAGACAGCTCTGCAACGACGGCCGGCCGATCCCATGGGACCCCGACAAGGGCCCGGGGAAGTCGTGGTTGCAGGGCTTCCTCCGAAGGCACGATCGCATCAGCCTTCGACTCGCCCGCATCTACGAGGCCAACAGGATGACCTCGCCGGAAGATGATCGTCTGCACAACATCTACAAGTTCTGGCAGGAGTTCGTCAACGAGCACAAGCCAGCACCCGACCACGTTTGGAACACGGACGAGTCAGGTGAGCATCTAGACTAGATAGTCTAGAGTTGTCTAGAGTTGTGTGCTTTCAGCAGCAGCTGTTGTGCGATGGTTTACGGGCTTGCGTTGATGTTTTCACCAGCGGTGCACAATGTGAAAAAAAGGCGGAGATCTGCGGCTGAAAAATCGAGTTCCCCCGTCGCTGCTGCGGTGTGTGCAGAGAGCGCTGCTGGGTGACGCGCAATTTGTCTCGTGTGCTCTGGGTGCTTCAGGGGGGCCTTGCTCATGTCAGCAGTATATACACTCGGTGCTTCACTACAGTTTCGCAGGATGATACCCATGTTCTTTGCGCACCACACGCATGGAGTTGAATTGTGCCGAGTTGAAGCGAGAACATGTGCTGCTGCTGCTGCTGCTGCTGCTGCTGCTGCTGCTGCTGCTGCGTATCTTTCGCCGTGACTAGACTAGTCTAGTCTCCAGTAGTCTCGTCTCCCGTTGCGCTGGTTAAAATGAACAGAGGGAAGCCTTCAACGTTTTTTCTCAAGGCTCAAAGGCTACAGCAGTAGGTTGCAACATTGCAAATGTGAGGTTACATCCACGTGTGCGCCGGGCCCCTCCCCCCCCCCTCTCCCTGTGGTTTGCTGGGCGTTGGTGGGTGCGTGTGAGCGCTGCTCAGCCTGTACTTACTGTCCTCCGCTTCGGCCCCCCCACGCGTGCTTTTCGCCACAAATTATCGTTGTAGGTGGTACCATTCAAGGTACGCAGACACAGCGGGTCTTCGCGGAACAGGGGCAGCCAGTGGTGCCCCAGATGCGCGCCAACTCGCGAGAAAACTGCACGATCGTCACCACTACTGTATCAACGCCGCCGGCGCCGTGTTGGGCCCTACCGTCATCTTCAAAGGGGTGCGTTTCAACCAAGATTGGATCGCGGACAGGAACGGCCCGCCGGGTGCAACGTACACCTGCACGGAATCGTCCTTCATGTGTGGTGACGTCTTCATCAAGTACATCAAGAACTTCCACGAGCAGCTCCGCCGGCGGAACTTGCTCGACGGGAAACCCCACGTGCTCGTGCTGGATGGGCACGCGTCGCACGTGAGCTTTGAAGTCATCCAATTGGCCAAGTCTCTCAACATCCACCTCGTCCAGCTGCCCTCCCACATTTCCCACGTCACCCAGCCCTTGGATGTCGCTGGCTTCGGCTGTTTCAAGAAGGAACTCAACACATCCATCGCGTCCTTCCCGTCGAAAAACGGAGGGGCATTGCCGCGGAAGCGGGACATGGCCGGCTTGATCGGTTCAGCGTGGAGCACGAGCTTCACGCCAGAAATCAACAAAGCGTCCTTCGCCGGGGCGGGCCTGTGGCCGGTGGACAAGGACCGGGCACTCGGTCGGCTGCAGCGACCGAAGAGGAAGGAGAGGGAAAACGACCGCCCTCGCCTGCAGGACGTCCCCATCGCCATGAGCAACGACGACCTGGAGGAGATGATCGGCGAGCGCGGCGTCCGCAAGGTGCGAGCAG
>CACKRE030004999.1:0-15113 GCA_902602495.3 Ectocarpus sp. CCAP 1310/34 | reverse complement strand
CGGCGCCCGTTTCCCGGTCGGGACGAACCCTGACGCGGACACCTGTGGTGGATGTTTAGGTGTCTTCGAGGGGGGGTTGTTTCGTGATGCAGAACAGCTGGTATCCGGGTGAAATTAGCTCCGAACGGCTTGAAGTTTGCGTGTGGAACCGATTTCAAACCGTAGCGTGTTAAATATTGTTCACGAGGTTGCTTGAGGCAATTTGGGGTCGAACAGCACCGCCGGGGGGGTCGGGACGGGCCGGCGGGCAGTTTGTCGAGAAACCCGGGGATGCTGCACTTTTGTCCCCTGGTCTATGTGCTTTTTTTTTTCTTCTTGTCCAACGCGTTTTCTGCAACGTTTACTTCGTTTCTCTCAACCGGCGTCTCGTGGGGGTTGAGTTGTGGGTGTAAATTGTTCATTTAACTGTAGCAGATTTTTTCGGAATTTTCTGCCGTACAAGCCGAAAAAGGGGGGAAAGTACCCCATGTCTGGACAGGCATAATGTCGTCCATAGGTATTCGATTGCCGCAATTTTTTTTTTGTGAGTCCGAGTAGGACGCACACAAGTCATTAGTTTGTCAAATTACTACGTTTGCATGGTTTCAAGGCAAGAGAACACGCAGTACCACCCAAAAGGGGTATATTCCGTTTCTCAAAACTGGGCCGAAAAACCGGGGATATGGGCATTTTGTCCCCGGGTGTGCACCGATTTTTTTTTTTTCTTGTATCGAACATACGTCATACTAAGAGCCTGTGTACCAAATTTCAGGTCGTGGAACGCTTTAGAACGTGCGTATCCGGCCACTACCGGAAAGTGGTCCTTAATACCCCCCCCCTCCTTTTGACCCAAATTTTACCTAGAACGTGAGGTATACTTCAAGGTCTATATATACTCGCCACCTTTACTTTTTTCAATTTTTCTTTCTTTGTCACGTAGTCTATGTTATAGGCTATCGTATGATACCTTGATCTCTTCATGAATCATCTTGAAACCAGAGAACAAGCTGCCTAAGTGGGGGGTGCCTTAGGGGGTCCTTAATACCCGTCCTTACTCTACTCATCCTGGCCACAAGAGGTTCCCAGTAGAGGGTAAATTCTGTGAGTGGAGAGTGGTAAGGAAGACCCGATTCGCAGGGTATCCGTCAATTGACTTTTACCTGAATCGGTGCACCTTCGTAAGAAGGAGTCTCGTCGCTTGCCGCGTCGAGAATCGTCGCACAACAAACTCATGAAAAAAACATGCATCACCTCCCAACGCCATGGTTGACAGGAGTACGCGGACCTTATAAAATCAATCTGGACGAAATCATGCGTGGTTGTCAGACGAGCCATGTGATTTGTTCAATACTTGCGAGGTCAACAGCAGTCACTACAAAGTCCTCTTTTTTCGTGCCCACGTACAGCAGTACCACCCCAGACACAGCCAAAAAAGGAATCGGTCGGGGAAGCCAACTCCTTGACCCCCCCGGGGAACAACTATTCAAGTGGGAACATCCTACTGTATCTATTGGCTACGAAGCAACTTCCAAGCGAAGTGACTCTTCGCCATATCCGGGCAAGTATTGCCCCCCCAAGATTTCTTGCTCTGGTACCTCCTTCTCCACAAATAGAAAATTAGTAGATAATGAAAAACAAAAGTGGGAATGGCGTGGTGTTGCTTTTACTGAACGGTTCATCCCCGTGCAACCCCCATGCCAGGCAACGCCTTCGCGTAGAACACAGACCAAAGACTCCCCCCACGTGTGGCAGTTCAAAAACACAGCATCCCTCACGGCTCGGGGAGCATTCAACACGTGCGAGTACGTTCTGTTCTCGTCCTGCTACTGCCGCTCACTCCGAAACACACACGCCCCACAGCCCCTGCGCCCCCGTGTGGACTGTTACAGCAACACCCACGCAACCGCCCACAGGTTTTCAGCCAGGGTGCTCCCACCAAAGCCTGTATTCCCCCCACCATCCATCCCCGCCTCTCGCCGGCGCAACCAGTACTCAAGCCCCACCCCCGTCGCCTGAAAGCGCCAAGGACCGCGCCATCGCCGGCAAATCATCACGGGCGTGCGCCCCCGGCCCATGGAGATCCTACATCACATGGCCCGCGACCGTTCCTCCTTCGACCGCTGCAGGCGGAGATGGCGCAGCAGGACCCGATGGCGGTGGGGGCGCGGCTGCGGTGCTGGATGATGCCATAGCCGCCTCGTCGCTGCTTTGCTCAGCCCGTGCCACTCGCGCTTCAGCGGCATCCAACAACTTGTGATATTTCTCCCGCAAAACGTTCGATGATGCAGAATCGACCTTTGCTTAGAGCCTGTGAACATCGTCGATGAATCCCTCCATGGCAAGGTCCTTTGCTCGGTCCTTCTCTATCACCGAAAGCAGGGTCCTCTCGCCGTACTTCCTGCTCCCTTGCTTTGCGCCATAAGGCGATCACTTCCTTCGTGTCGGCTATCAGCTCCGCCCTGTCGTCGGAACCCGTCTTGGGTTTCTTGTGCTTCCGAGAGTTGGTGTTGCCAGCGGAACTGGCGGGTGTCGCCTCACCTCTCCCGCGGACCCCGGGTCCGCCCGGCACGCTGCTGCCTGAGCCTGGGTGTCCATCGGGGAGGACGATATCGCTGGGGCGGTATGTCTCGTCGTCGCCTCCGCCAGAGAGGTCGATACCGTCCTCCCAGAGCATTGCCGGTAAAGCGCCCCGCATAAACTGGAACGGATTATGGGCGTTGACGAATCCCCCGTCCTGAGTTGCGTCCGCACCGGCCCCTCCACTTCTTTGCTCGTTCTTCAATTTCTGATGTGCCAAGGAGAGAGCGAAGAACCGGTCCACGTTTGTCGGAAATGGGATGGGAACGAGCCGTGAGTCTTGAGTGGTGAAATCTTGTGTCGCTTACAATCGTTTCTGCATTCCACGTGGTACTTTAGTTGGGGCGTCAACGGAAAAAGGGAACGACATACACACAATGGCGCAAGGCAGGACGGAAAAAAATCTTGTTTCACCCCAAAAAACTTGGCTGAGAAGCTCACCCCACGAAGATACTGCAGGTTGAGGTCGCGAGGGCCCACAGCATAAATCCAACACAAGAAGTAACACACATACACAACGAACGACGCTCATCACGGGAATATAAAGGCAACCCGTCTACAGTGATGGCTACATCGACCTCACACCTCGCCAAATTTCTAGCTTGACTGTTGATGCACGCACAGATATCCCAAGACGAGCACAGCAGACCGACCAAGTACGAAGACGTCCTGCATCCTGTGTGGTCACGGCAGGACAACGCTGCCACCTGCAGAATGAACACTAGAACACCGCTACACTCACCGTGTGCTTGCCCCTTACTTCTTTCAGCCAATTGAAACATCTCAGTTGGAGATCAGCATAAAAGGCGCCATCGTCGCCTTTAAATTTCCCTCTGAGTTCCTCTTGCAGCGACTTAGCCGCCCCCTCTAGGTCCAGACGCTTAAGGAGCGACTTGAGATGCTCCGATGCGAGCTCGTCGTTGGAGTGTTCGTCGGGTACTGAGAGGGGGTTACCGTTGCCGTCGCGACAGGTGGGAGTTGCCATCGCCCTGGCAACCCGGGCGAAGAACCCGTGCTTCGCGCCGGTCGCCCGTACGTCCAGTTCGGTGCGCGCTGTGCCCTCACCACCCCCCTTGAAGCACATGTAGTCGTCCTTGAACTCCGGGTGCAAAGTCAGGCACACCAGCCGACAGCATAAGGCCTGGGACGAGTTAGGTGTCGGCTGACCAGGTTGTCGACTACGCCGCAGCTTCTTCTTCTTCTCCGGCGTAACGCCGTAGCGGATGCCTTTCCACTCAGGCTCTACACCAAGACTTGCGCGCCACTTCATGCGACCCGTCAGTGCGTCGATCAAATCCTGTTTGCTTGCATTCCAATTTTGTCGAAGCTCTTGTTCAGGCAGTGGACCAAACTTCAACGCATTCCTCCGGCCAGCCTCCCGCGTGGCCTCCTGCCTCAAACTAGGGAGGGGCCAGCAGTCGAGCAACGGCGGCTCTGTACGAACCTCCTTTCACGCGGTCGCTGTTGTATCACGAGTTGGGGATGCACGTTGCTCGTTCCCACTACTGGGCCCTTGAGGCGGGGCTGCGCCAGGCGTGGTGGAAGCCGTCGGCCTGATTGTCGCAGCCGATGGCGCTGTCGACGGCGCAGCCGACGGAACAGGTGGTGATGTGCTAGCCGGGGTTCCACCGCTGGGCCCTCCAAGTGAGGATTGCCTAGAACCAGGCGTAGTGGACGATGACAGTTGATCTGGGGGTGGGTACACTGGTGCCGCCGCCTCCGTAGCAGACAGCGGAGGCGGGGGAATAGCCCCTCGCCCTTGGAGTAGGGAATGCGGAGGGGGGGGAGACATGGAGCCAGCCGTCACCTAGACTTGTTCAGAGTAAACGGAAGGTGAAGAGGCACGGGAAGGCGACATGTCATGGTTATCCCGTGGCAGCGACAAAAACGGCCTCCAACGTTGGCTCCTCGTGAGAGTTTCATGGTAATTGGCCTTTCATTCATGTGCGGGCGTGCTAGCCCCGAAACACCGCCTTCTAATCCATTGCGGCGCCAACCGTTCGAAAACAACAGATGGTCGTTTTGTTCATGTCCATCACTCTCCCTTCTTCCCCTCGCTCCTCGACAAGCTTTTGCTTAGACATGGGTTGTAGCGAAGGGGGGGGTCTTTCTGGCGAGCAGGGCTAGACTCACCCTCAAGGGATGACCGAAACCTTCTTGCTGCTGCGCATCCGCCGCGAGGCGTGCGTGTGGTGGTGGAGTTGGGTCGGCACTGATGGGGTCAGGAGGGAAAATGTAGATGCGCGGGCCTTTCTGGCCGTCGGCGTAGGCAGTGATGCCCATCTCATTTTTGTGCGCTGAGGCAGACACCATCAGAAGGGTGGACGGGCACTACACGGCCCTAGGTTTGCTAGAGGGAGCTGTATTGNCTGAACTGGGCTGGTTGACCATTCGGCGCGAGAATTTTCATTTTTTTCAGACCAAGAACCTTGAGTGCAATGAGGGAGAAAGCGAGGAACGGACTGGGAAGGACAGCAACGAGGGCGTGTACGGACGGAGCAGGTCGAGTCGCGTTTTGCTCGGGCTGACTACAGCGGCGCCGGATGGAGCAGCGACACCGGAGCATGCGGGCGACATCGACCCGTGGCGCACGGACAAACATTTCTATCTGTGTTGTCATTTTTTTTCGTTTTTTTTTCTGACTTTCCGTGTTAGTTTTGTGTGATGACGTCGTCACCGGTTTTGTAGAGAGATCCGTCGGAGATGGCGTGGCTAACCCGGGTGCCTTGGTTTTGTGCCTGATCGTGGAAGACCCCTTCAAAGTGGAACGATTCTTAGCTAGTGTCGATATTATTCAATGCAGTGCCTCACACAGACGATCGGGAGAGATTCGGGTGATTGTCAATTGCTGCTATGATGGCTTTGGTTGGTTGTTCTTTTTCACTGTACGGCCGCAGACACATTCTGACAGCACTTTAGGCAGCAGCTTTGTGCCCCGCCAGCTGCTTGTTCCATGCCTGCCATGGTGTTTTTGTACAGACAGCACTTCAGACAGCAGTGTGCTGTACTCGGCAATCTTCCGTTTTGGTATAGAGTGGGACAGGGAGGGGGTGATGCTACTGTAGTCGAACGGTGGGACGGACGTGCAGTTCAGCTTTTGGGCACGCATCCGGTGATGCAGGGATTTTTAGGTGTAGTACCTCTTCGGGCTCTTGGATACCTTTTTCTCGTTATATGTGTGCGTGTTCTTTAGATCCTCAGATGGCTCTAGCACTTTTGTGACCACGGGCTGAGAGTCTTTGCTAGAGTTTGGCATTTAGCAACTGACATACGGTTTAATGCGAAGACAACAACATCACTCATGCGAAACAAAACACGCTGCTCCCGCCACCACCACCCCACCGACGCAAGCAAGATCAAAACTCCCGCGACAGCAGCAGCCGCGCCATGAACATTACCAGAAGCGTTTGGAGGACAGCGATATCTTTTTTTGTTCCCATCCTTCCTAAGAGTCGACGTGCATATTGATTGACTTTCCTACGAGAGGTCGACTTCCAACGATGCGCCATGTGAAAAATGGTTGTGGGTACAGGCGGAGTCTCGTGGCCGTGGACGATAGAGGGCAAAAAATCGTGTCGCATTATGGATTGATCATGTTTTTTTTTGTCGCGTCACGGAACGTGTCCACATACGGTACAGGGGGAATATGAACACCCCGCGCCCAACGATAGCGCCTGCCGTACCCGCGCGTAACCCTACCCCCCCCCAAAAAAAAACGGCGTGAGCTAGAGTTCCCGGCCAGCGGCAAGCGTTTCTTGCCGCTGCTGTAAATCCTCTAGTATATCTAGCTACGGGTACTATGTCCTCTCACCTGCCCTGAAAGCATATCCAGCACGCCATCATGCTGTCCACCCGCGTCTGGAGAACACCCATCGCCATCCTCTCCACCCACTTCTACAAGCATAGGATCCTCCACTTTACGATCCTCGTGCACGATACCACAAAAGTACCCGTGGTCGCGTCGGTGCAAGACGAGAGGTGCGTTGGTACAATGGCGGAGTTAGTAGACTACGCACGTTGCCACGCCAAAATAACAAAGAAACCAAGGAGAAAGCATGCGTTCAAGAACAACAAACCTACAGCAGCAGCACTTGTAGTCTATGCCAGGTCCAGGAGTTCATGAAAAACCTGATCTCGAGAGCGGAGCCTAGCAAACGCAACCTTGTTTTGTATCATACAGCCTTGTGTAGCACCGTTGTTGGTCCCCCTCGTAAACCAACACAACTTGCGCGTGGGAAACTGATACGCAGCGATAGCACCCCCACAGAATTGCCCAACCGCACCATGTGGCCACCAAGCTACGCACTAGCGCAAATATTCTCGAACGTCACTGCTGCTGCTGCTGCTGCTGCTGCTGACGTGTACTATGCACACCTCTGTATTCTACTAGACTGCGGTGCTCGTAACTCTGAAGGACCACCTCGCGGACCGATGCCAAAAAAATCAAAACCAAGCTTTATTGTTTTTCTTTCGAATTGCCTTTTTGCATTAATGTTTTCTCTTCACACGCGGGGAAGAGAGAGAAACCACGCCGACAGAACACGATTCCTGTAGACGCCCTCTGCGCCTGTCCTACCGTGTCTCTGTCCATTCATTCTACTGTCTCTCTCTCTTCCCAAAGAAAACAGCCCGGGGTTTCTCATTCCACCGGTGTGGGGAACTCTTCCTACTGTACGGAACATCTCAGACGACCAAGTTCCCAAATGGTACTCTACCATTTACTCTACCCGTTGCATTCCTTCCGTTCCCTCACCTTCGAAAGAAAAAGGGTGGGTGGGCGGGAAAGAACGCAACTTCTTGGCCTCCCAATCTGGCCAATCCTTGCTATCCCTCTCTGAGTTCACGTACTGCTGTTGTATAAATCTGCTATTCCACGCTGTCCAGCGAGCCTTCTCCTGCACGTGAACTCTCCGATAAAGTGACCATCCCAAAAGGACTCTTCTCAACCTGATACCCCGAAATACAGGAACAATAACGCCTCTGGCAAATTCGACCGTTTCAATAAACAGTAGTCTACATCGGCTATATCTGCCTCACCAAACTTGCTATTTGCAACAGCAGCGTACCTCGGTTTTACCACCTTCTTCGCCGACCGCAGAAGGCTGCTGCCAGGTAGGTTGTCGCCCGCTCCTGTAAGTTGTGAAGGCCTGAGACAAAGCGCTCCCGCCCACCAGGCTGCGGGTAGCCCAAGACAAACCGACTGCCTGCTGCTGCCGTTGGTGAAAGCAGGCCGACGCGCTGGCTCCTTCCCGTTGCGCAATTTTCAGCCCTGGCCGTCTCCAGCATGTCATGTGCCATGCTATGCGTGCTCGCCGTATGTGATCGTGTGTGTCTTGAGAGTCGGAGAGAGAGCAACTAGCGCTGTGTGGTTGCCAGTCCAAAGGTGAAGCGTTGCCGAACCCTTCCATTCTTTGAAACTCCAAAACAGATTTTCTGGACACGGATAAAAAAAGTCCATGAGGATTTTCGCCGCGACACAGATTTTTCGGTAATTCCAAATTGCCGTTAACCGGCTTCCGGGCCTCTTGACCAATCAGAGCCCAATTTTGATTTTTAATTTTCTGGAAACAGATATTTCCGATTTCGATAAGACAAGCTGTAATACACATGATGAACAGGACTGCGGCGACCAGGACGAAGCAGAAGGAGGGACAGCAAAGATCTTCAGCGGAAGCTCTGTTCGTGTGTTTGGATACGGACTGGTTCGATCTACCGGCAACGATAGAGGGCACGCAGATGGGGCACATGTACACCTAGAAATGGTTGTATATGCGGGGACCCCTCGAACTCCAAAGAGGGCTTCACTTCTCCCTACTCCCCTTGCGTGTCTAGTCTAATACAAGAGATGAAACGTCGTCCCCTTCCAAGTAAAGGACATATACGAACACACTGGTGTCAGTCCCTCGAGGGAGAGTCCATTAGGAATGTCAGGTCGCAAAGATGGGGGTGACTCCTCCAGCGACTCTGCGGCGGAAGACAGAAAGAGGTCAAGAGAAGAGCTCGTGGCCCTGAGGACGCAAGGTAGCTCGCTGACGGATCAGATGAGCCAGCTAATATCGCTAGTCGAAGATACCATGAAGGCAAGCAAGAAGGAGGAGCCAGCTGGCACCATGGAGGGTGCCGCTGATCGCCGCGATGCTATGGAGAGCGCCGCCGCGGAGTCCACGAACGCCGAAGGAGGGGCACCTTGGACCGGGAGTGCGCAGGACGGGAGGTACCTGCGCGAACCTGTTCGAGAGTCTGGCCCGTCAGAGCGGCACAGCGGCGAAGCAGGGGGCTTTGTCCCCCAAGAGGTGAGAGTAGCCGCGGCTCACATCCAAGGATATTGTAGTGTCACGGGAGATGGTGGTGCTGCTGTTGGCTTTGGATACGGAGCCACAACCCCAGCGACGGGGTACCAAAGTGTGCGGTACACTTCTCCTCCGTTCAGCGTGAAATCGAAAGATTTCAACGAATGGCTAAATGGTTTCCGCATGGCAGCTCATGGCGCAAACCTGTTGGAACAATTTAAAGAGAGCGGGAGCTTGGAGATCCCCGTCAACAGCGGAAAGAGCAAGTTTTCGCTGTCACAGCAGTACCGGAGCGAGCAGGTAGAGCTCGCATTCCACGCGTGGAACTTTCTGTCTCACGTGTTGAAAGAAAAAGATCGGAAAATCATGAATAGGGCAGAGACGCCCCAGGGAGCTCTTCGTGAGCAAGACCATACACGACCCCGAATCATCTGTACAGCCGTCAGAAGACCTCACGTCCCTGAAGTCGACCAAGATCTCTAGAGTTGAAAAAAAACAAAACGCCCTAAATGAGATGCTCCAAACCGCAAAGTCCTTAACCGAGAAAGGACTAACTGTCAACGAAACGTTCGTCCTTCACCTCTTCCTGGATGCCCTTTCGGACGAGTATGCCATGACAAAGCACAACCTGCGACACGCGAAGGAGTTGACGCGGACCGGTGTGCTAAAGGAAGTAATGATCGAATACAAGGCGATCAAGGACAAGCTGGAGCATGGGAAAGGACAAGAGGCGAAGGGCGCAGAGCAAGCATTCTTCGCCGACGGTGAGGGCCGCAGGGAGCGGTACTCAAAGAGTCAGGGGCAAGGTCGTGGTCGTGGCGGCGGCCGTGGCCGCAGCAGCAGTCGTGGCCGCGGCGGCGGCGGTCGCGGCGGCCGCTCAGGCGGACCCGGAGGAGTCGAGGAGAGCAAGGAAAGCAACAGTGGAGGCGCCCATGGCGGCGGTGGCGGGGACTATACGGTCTCGGGCCGGTGCCTTCGGTATGGACATCGTGGACATTAAGCGATCGGCTGCATTACCAATGAGACAGACTTCGTGCCGTGGTGTGCGCGCTGCGAGGGGCGAGGCCACACCAAAGAAACGTGCGCGACGGAGGAGGCCGTCCTAGCGCAAGTGGTGGAGCATGAGAGCGACGTGGACTCCGTGGAAGACCAGGCGTTTTGTGCCGTGGCAGTCCCCCCAGGCGAGAATGGTACCGTTGGTGAAGTAGGTCTAGTGGGGGTTGTGGAACAAGGCCAGGCGGTGTACGTGGCCGACACAGCGGCCACGTGCTCCATGTTCCGATGTGCAGACAACTTCGTGAACTACCGTGAGCGTAGCGATTGGGTGAAGGGGATCGGAGGCGACAAGGTCCCCGTTTCTCTTCTAGGATACGGAGATGTGACCTTAGTCCTAGAGACGGAAGATGGTGGAGTACCCGTACCAGTACTGAATGCTGCGCATGAGGCCCCCTACAACCTCCTCTCGCTGTCTTCGTTGGCGGAGGAGGGCCACACGTATTCGGGGATGAAGGGGGGCCTCACGCTGACCACGAAAGCCGGGGGGGACGTGTGGTTCCCCCGGACTGGAAAGCTGCTGACCCAACGAGGCTATCAAATAAGGCCTACGCTACACACCGCCTGTGCCGCACTCATTGTTCCTGGCGATGCGAAAGCAGCCCACCCCACTGACCTCAACGAGTACCACCTCGCGCACGGCCATGCCCACGAGACATTGCTCAGGATCACGGCGGAGCAGCAGGGAGTGCAGCTGACGGATGGACCGCTGCTACCCTGTCTTGACTGTTCGATGTCCAAGGTACAGGTGAAACCCGTCCAGAAGAGCACGAGCACACGCGCAGTTAAGAAGTTATTTCGCGTGTATCTCGACGTGGGGGGAAAGATGGAAACCAGGAGCATTGGTGGCAATTTGCAACTTGTAAACATTGATCATCAGAGACGATTTCTCCCGTTGAACGCGTGGTTTCTTCTTGAAACACAAGTCTGACGCAGCGGTTGGGTTTGAGAAGTTCCTGGCGGACTACCGAGCGAAAGGGATTCCGTGTAAGGTTTATATCGCACGTACCGACGGTGGCGGCGAGTTCCAGGGGCAGTTTGCGGAAGTTTGCCGCAGACACGGCATCAAACAAGAGTTCACCCCCCCTCACACCCCAAAATACAACGGTGTAGCGGAGAGAGCGCTAGGGTTGATCACTGATGCCGCGCTTGCGTCACGCATCCATGCGACGCAACTGTTACCCGACGCACCGAACCACCCCGGGTTGTGGGCCGAGGCCATTTCGTGTGNATACAACGATGCAGCGGAGAGAGCGCTAGGGTTGATCACTGATGCCGCGCGTGCGTCACGCATCCATGCGACGCAACTGTTACCCGACGCACCGAACCACCCCGGGTTGTGGGCCGAGGCCATTTCGTGTGCATGCCATCAGCTGAACTGCACCGCCACTAAATCAAACGAGGTCGACAAATCCGCCTACGAGATGTTCCACGACTCCCCACCGCCTGTCGGGTCTACATACCTGTTTCTCAAACCAGCCGTGTTCAAGTCGAGAAGAAAAGCAAAGTCGCAACCCAAGGGCGAAAAAGGATGGTACCTTGGTGCTGCCCACAATCACCCCCGTGACTGCGTTCGCATGCTAACCGAAGCTGGAACCGTAATCACCACCCGCTATTTCACCTGGCGCCACGTGTCCGCTGCATCGCCCGCTCCCCCGCAGCTGCCACCTCTCGCACATGGCGAGGAGGGCGGGGAGGGTGAGAGCAGAGCGGATGCATCACGCCAAGATTGGGGGGGGGGGAGAGACTCAGAGAGTGAGTCCGACCTCAACGTGATGGAGGCTCGAGCGCCAGGGCTAGCGACGCCGTTTGTGCGCGAGGAGGCGCCGACGGCACCGGGCAACGGAATTCCGGGGGACGGAGGCAGCGTTCCCCCGTCGCCCCCTTCGGGAAGGGGCGACTTCGGCGGAGGCAGTGACAGCCCCACCGACAGCAGCAGCAGCAGCAGCAGCAGCAGCCCGAGCAGCAGCACCAGTGACGCCGGCGGTGCCGGCGGCCCGGGCGGCGAAGAGTCCAGCGACCCAGGTGGGGACGGCGGTAGCGGTGGTGATCCCGGCGACTCCGAGAACCTCGAGGAGATGAAGTATGATCCAGCCGACGACCGCTACCCCCGCGGGCTAGAAGGGAAGAAACTCCTCTGGGGCGCCTCGAACGCTGGCCCGCTGCGCCATGGACTTGAGAGTGGCCGCACGCGGAAGCAGACCCGGTAGTTGCAAGGTGCCGGGGAGATGCCGAGGTCCGGAGAAACACCGGATCCGGAAAAGGCACTGCTGGCGACCATCCTGGAAACTGGCGGGACGGGGATTGTTGAGGACTACATCTGCAACTCGCTTGTGAAGGAGCAGTGGGACGAGGAGCAGACACGCCGTATGGAGGAGATGTACAGGCGCGAGATGCAGGAGGTGTTGGGCCCGGAACAGCAGGCGTTCGGGGCCGAGGTCGACGCCAGCGGGTCCTCGCAACCACTCCCAGACCCACAGCTAAGTATGACCTCGCCAATCGGGCAGGAGCCGAGTGATGTGGAAGCAGTACCGATGACGTACAAGGATGTGATGTGTTCCAAGTACAAGGTTTTCTGGGAGGCGGCCATGAAGAAAGAGATTGATGGCCACGACAAGACTGGAATCTTTACCAAGGTCAAGGAGCTGCCCGAGGGGCGGAAGGCCATAAGTTCAAAGGCCGAAGAGAAATGACGCGCCCGCGGTGGATAAGCCTGTGAGGAAGGCGATCGGATGCCTGATGTGGACGAAAGTGACGAGGCCAGACATCGCCCTGCCTCTGAACAAGCTCCAGAAGATCGCCCACTCACCCACCGGGAGGATATGGAACGCGCTTGTGCGGATCATGTCCTACCTGAACTTCACGAAGGACTTCGGCATCACCTACGTACGAGGGTCAGGACTAGACCTTAGCGTGTTTGTCGATGCCCGCTACGCTGAAAACGAAGTAGGCAGGCGTTCTACGACCGGGCTAGCTGTGACCGTAGGTGGTACCGTAGTGTGTGCATCCACCAAGACGCCACCAGTGAAGGCTCAGTCGACCTCGGAAGCAGAGTATGTGGCAGCCGGGGAGGACGTGAAGGAGGCGTTGTTTGCGTGGCGTTCTGTCGTCCATAGCGCCCGAGACGAGTGGGGCGAAGATCAAGGTCCTTGAGGACAACAAGGGGGCTCTCGCCTTAATCGAGAACCCGTTCAGCTCAGCGAGGAGCACGCACATCGACGTGCGGTTCCATTTCATTCGCGAGCTGTTCAAGTCGGGCAAGATCACTGCAGAGTATGTTCCGACTGGAGAGCAGCACGCCGGTATGCTGACCAAGGTCCTTCGCAGAGAGAAGTTAGAGTACCACCGGAAGGCTTAGATGAACCTACCGATGTAGTGTTCGCTTGTTCTGTTTGGTGCATGTGTTGGTTTTAGCACTCGGCATATATGTCCATGGTACGTCACGCAGGAAGCGTTGTGCCGGCGCGTCACCCGCGGCTGGAGCCTAGAAATGCCGAGAGCGTTGTTTCGGGTGTGTCATCAACGTGACCGGTTCAATCTGTCCTGCCTTGGTCTTGTCTTGGAAATGCGACCGTTGGAATCCTCCGTGCTAGCGACGTTTTTTCTATATTTAGGGTGTTAGACGAGGGTTTTTGATCCGGTTGGCCGGGTTTTCCCTTGAGCCTATTGTTGTTTTGAGTCCCATTGGTAGATCAGGGGTATCCATGCCGCACGTTAGGTTTGCCTCGCGTGCAAACCGGGGAGGGTGTTCGTGTGTTTGGATACGGACTGGTTAGATCTACCGGCAACAACAGAGGGCACGCAGATGGGGCATATGTACACCTTGAAATGGTTTGCATGTGCGGGGACCCCTCGAGCTCCAAAGAGAGCTTCACTTCTCCCTACTCCCCTTGCGTGTCTAATACAAGAGATGAAACGTATTCCCCTTCCAAGTAAAGGACATAAACGAACAAGCTCCCATCAACTCGTCGTCGACGCACGTCATGCGGTCCTCGCCAAGGATTCCCACCAATAGTGCCTGTGGGTCGTGTGATACACGGTTGACGGGTGCAACTTGATGAATCGAGGAGCATGTCAAACACACTCGCTCGCGTGTTGATCTGGGCGTATCGCACTGTTCACGCCATTAATTGCGCTCGTGGCGTGCCCTTCATAGCTTCACAATTTGTGTCTGGACGTCGCAGGTATGGCGCATAGCTCGCCTCACGGCGTGTTAGGCTAGATTGAGGCTTGACCTTTTCTTACGGAGCACGCGTTCGAACACCTACCCAAGCACCGCTGTTGCAGACATCAAAAACGGTCTAAAATATCCCCCACCGTCTTGGCACTCGTTGTCTGCGCTTTACGAGTAAAAAAACACCCATCCCCTGTGCTATACGTCAACCATCTCAGCCTGCTCCTCACCTACGTAATCGTGCGACCTGGCTGTTTCGTTCCCACGAGGAGAATGCAATCTGTATCGAAGCGCTGATCAGCTGCGGCGTCCCGGTCAATCGGCACATGGGGGTAACCTAGTACGTTGCTGCGATAGAACCACTTGTACTTGCCACAGGTTTCTTCGGGACAGCTTTGAACATCTTTGAAAACTCGGTCTTCAGCCCGTCGAGCGTTGCGCAGCTTCATGCCGGGGATAGCGGTCGTATCGGAAGGGGAGCGGCGGGGATAAGCCGGGCACAAGATCCAACAAACGGTTTTAAAAGTACAGGAAGTTTGAGAAACAGAGACTTAACTCAGTTTCCAAGGGATTGTATGTTTTAAGGCTAATGCACGCAGCTTCGCGGTGGACCCAAAATTGAACTCTTCACGTCTATCTGTGCTCGAGGGTGGCGAAGAAATTAGAAATTGAGCCTGGACCCGACATTCCTTGGTTGCGGGTCGACAATGCAGTATTTGCGCTTAGCCCACACGGCTCAGATCTCGCACACAAAAGATCCACAAACCGATGAGCGACGGACGGATCGGCCCTGGGGTTGCGCTTGGTGTTGTGAAGGACCCTGAGCATTCTTTCCTCGATCCTGCGGCTTGGTTTTGGCCCCATCGGAAGCCAGGTCGGTGGAGAAAGGTTGAACACAGCGCCGTCACGGGTGACGAAGAAAGTGCCCTCGTAGGTGTAGGTGACCTTGATGCCTCCTTGCCGGTGCGCTTGACAGTACATGTAGCCTATGTTCGTGTGTCTGGATACGAGCATGGTAGATCTGCTAGCAGCACGGGGGG
>CACKRE030004998.1:39194-61960 GCA_902602495.3 Ectocarpus sp. CCAP 1310/34 | reverse complement strand
GGGGGGGGGGGGGATGGGAATGAAGGCGGGAGGGATGGTGCACCTGAAAAGTTCATAACCTTCGGTGACAAACCTCCAGTGAGTGTTGACCGGCGGGGATAGCGTGACGAAAATGATTTCTTTGTGCCTGCTTAGAATTTGTTCGTTGCTTCCACATTCTCTTTCTTGGGTGATGTTGACTTTACCATCGTATTCCCATGTGTTGCAGTAGCCCGGTGCTACGCATATTTCTATGCTAGGCAGATATCTCCGCCATCCTGGTGGATACTAACGATTTCGCGGTCTCGTGCAGAAAGACGCGAAGCCCTGATGGCAGACCTGCCGCAGGATAAACACGACAAACACTGCGACACCCAAATGTTTTCAACAATTTGCAGCTCGTTACTGTACTCTCCCGGAGCTATGCTACGGAGCTATGATACGAACATGAATAGTGCTTCTTTGCTGTGCAATCTTGTAGGGTGCAGTCTATGTACATGTCTCGTGGGATAGGCATCAAGCAGTTTGTGGAACTTAAGTAAATTTCTCTCCACCTTCGTTCTGCAGAACCTTTCGTCAGCCGTTCTCAGCTGCAGAATCCGGATCCTGGCAATGCCATGCCACCCAACATGAAATGAAGGCTGTAACTACTCGCTGCCGCTACCGATTTGGCGCGCAATTTGCTCGAAATTCACGAGAGGAGCCGCAATGTTGCAATACCTAACGGCATGTCGCGATCGAGCGGGGTTGGTGGGTGTTTTCCGTGCGACAACCCCGATTGTGCGACAATCCCGCCAAAAGCTACATGATACCGTTAATGAGACAAGCTAACACACCCCATGGACCGATTTTCAAATCTCGATTTCTCAACAAGAGAAAGAGTCACGGCGCCCAAACCGGCGGCGTTGGAACCGTCTGGTCGAGAGCTTTCCAAAAATGTATCGCTTCGTTTATGCATCCTCTTCGTCGTGGAGTAATCGAGCTTTGAAAATTGGTCCAGGGGGTGTGTCATCTTGTGGCATTTACGGTATACCGGTACCATTCTCGTTCGGCCGCCCAACAACTTAAAAAATGGCTTCGAAGTACCAGTTTACGGCAAGGCCACGAAGGTCACACAAGTTCCTTAACAGGTACGTGTGCGTCGTGCGAGAGGGAGGGAAGGCAAACCGACTTACTTGCATACGTCCAGCAGTACAGCTGCTGTGCCGTACGTCTTCTCTTCGAATTACCACACAGAGTGCAAAGTGTGCAAATCCATCGAGCAAACGCGCAAGGCACTTGCCACACGCCAGTGCACCGATCGCTGTTCGATGGAAAATACTGTGTGCGGGTGCATGTTGTGTCCGGTATTTGGAGCTGCAGAGGCAGGCCATCCGGGAAACAGGCAACAGCAACTTGTGGGTTTGACTACACAACAGGCTTGACAGCTGGGTGCTCACGTGCTCACACACCACCATTTCCGTTTGGTGGCAACGGTTGAAGAAGAATTATTTCCACACCCCAAAAAATACGAACGGCAGTCTCTTGGGGTCATTGCCCTGCTCCCACCGCATACCTGGCTCCACAATCTCGCCACGACAGCCCAGTGCATCGAAACCTCATCGACCATGCCATCCTTATGCGCCTGTGCCTGGAGAGTATCAACACCTTCTGCCGTGTTGAGGTAGGGATGGACAAACTCCAGATGCGACACCAGCAGGAGAGGGCCCATGGGAACAATGAAGTTTGTGACAAGTCCATCCGTGAGGGTCGCGACTGACCAGGCCGCATGCCTTCGGCAAATGGCCATCACCTCAGCAGAGGCCACTTATCTGACCTGATACCTTTGTGTGGTATGCTCTCCGTACCGTCGCGTGTTTTGAGATGGCTGTAGATGGCTGCGGGGTTGCGGGGAATGGGCGGGGCAAACGGAAATGCGAAGTATTAAAAAAACTTTGCGCTGGCAAAAATCGGGGGTGGTTGATTCAACATCCCCGGAGCGGCGAGATTACATTTTGGTTCTCCCGAAAGGGAACTCAAAAAGTCGACATATTTAGCATTTTAGCTTTGCTGGTGAGCAGCTGAGTTGCTGACATGAATACTTCCGCGCTTTGCATATCTCTTCCCTTTCTCATTCTACACATTATCTCGACTCTCGGCATCCCGGTTTTTGAATTGTGGTACAGGCAACGTCGACGATTTCTGGGCAGGCCCTGAACACGTGAACGTTTATGCGTGGTTTGAGAGGGCGCAAGACGCAGTCTTCCCGGGCATGTCTAACTTTCTCTGAGGTTGTCGTTGGTGAAAGTTAGCTCTGTGGCGCAACCCAGACAGTAGTTAACCTCCGGTACGGTACGATGGTAGTGGTCTCTCCTCAGCGCCCTGTTCGAGAGCGAAACTCGAAGAGTTTATCCCCGCGACGTCCAGCACCAACTCATACGGAGCCGCCACCGGGTTCCGCCGTGCGTCATACGAGGTTTAACCACAAGAGCATAGAGAGGCTACGAAGCATAGGCTTTCCCAGGGCCAATGGAGGGGGCTTTGTAACCTCTAAGGGTGGTGGACTCAGCGCAAGCGAGTGAGTGTGATTTTGTACTTGGAGTTGGTGAAGATGAACACACACCTTGCGGCTATGAATGAAGCGTTTCGAAGCAAGGCTTGATACCGAGAACTCCACGTTTGCGAGGTTGAGCTGGCATCGCCTGGAGTGCGAAGAACGCTCATGAACAGTGGTACATAGAGTGGGTCATATGTAGTGCAAAGTTGAGGTTCCTACCCAGTGGTTACCGCCCCAGATCGAAACTAATACATGTTGAGCTTCTATGACGCATTACCGCCCCAGATCGAAGCTGATGCTGCTGAGTGTCTAGGACGTGGTCGTTCTTCAGCAGGCATGAAATAAATGAAGAAAATGCTACACTCCTTCACAGCACGGAAATGTATTGTATGTACGCTAGTATATTGTAGTTGGACGGTGTTGTTATCGGCGATGATCGCGTGGGGATGTTTTTCACTCTGTTCATCGCGGACAGAAAGCCGTTCAAGGACTGTCCTAGACACGCATTTCCATAGAACTGCTACTGCTGTAGTAGGCTGCTGGTGGTCACCTGGTGCGTTGAACCTTTCTCCGGAAGCTAGCCATCGCGAACCTTCACCACGGGCTGATCTCCCGCTGTAGCACCAATGAAACCCAAGCCGCGACCAAAGTCAGTGGATTTCTGGACGTCCTAGCGCTAGAAGCAAAGCAGTTTAGCATGAATAATAACATCCGTAGGGTTGCTCTGCAAGGATGTCACCAACAGAAAAGCGATTCTGTGAAAAATATTATTCCCCAAGTGGCAGATTTGGAGAGGACGGGGCCGAACATAATCATCGAGGGAACCAAGATGGACACGGACGGGGAAAAGGCGGGCAATCTCAAGCTTCGGGCTTTCCAGCGAGGTAAGCGGTCGGGTAGTCGGCCAGATTGTGTGTGAAGGCCACCTGTTTTCGACCGAAGTGCTTCAAAGTTCCCATCTGTGCCTTGCCAAAGGAGCGGATCGGGGTGAAAAACGTAGCTTCAGAGACCACCATCTCCCTTCTTTCATCTGCTTTGGACCCTAAGTTCTGGAAGGGGAAGAGGGTGATACTGAGGTTGGATCTATATTGCGGATAAATCAAGCGCAAAAAAATGTCTGTGTTCCGAATTCGTTGCGTTTACTCGTGCTTTTGTGCTGTTCAACGTGATATTGTATAGTGTTAGCCCGACATCAGGTTCGAATGTTGATGCAAACAGCAATATTCACTTTTCCCGGCTTTCCTTCTCCTAGGGTGTGGTACGTCTCCTGAGAGAGCTGAGGCTGCCCCTATAGGACAAATCGAATGCTGAGACCACATTCAGACATCATCTGCTATGACCAGAAACTCAAAGCCGAAAACTTTTTAATGCAGGTTCAAAACAAAACATCACAGGGTCACGCGGATCAGGACCAACAAATTAAAAGATAACAGCTCTTGACGTGGGTGTTCCATCTTCCCGCGCCCCTTACACCGTGGTCAGCCGTTCGGTCACAGAACGATACAACCACTGCATCTTGAAACGTTTCCCCCAACAGCTTTGAAGATGTGGACCGCGGCGACAATGAAGAAGTGCGGAAGCCGGAGGACAAAAAGTCCCCCGAGGTATTCTTTCCTCGAGGGACTAACGGGACGAAACGGGCGTACGAGCTGGCACTCAAGACGTTTCAAGACCTAGCGCGCGAGGTGTGGCGATATCGCTAGTCTCATGGCGACGATTCTTCGCGTTCCGATCTACTTGACAATGCTAAATATGGACGCTGCCACGGCTCTCACCGTTCACAGTTTTTTTTTGTTTATCCGTGTTGTGTCATTGTTTGCAGCAGAAGTAGTTCAAAGCTGCCACCTTGTAGCCTTCCGCCGATATATGCGCCCACCATCCAATTAGCACCTCCATTGCGTTTCGTCGTGCACCGAACAAGTTCGACTTGCCTTCGAGTCGCCGGCCTCTGACGCCCGAGGCGGTAGGCATTGCTTCCGTCGAAAGTGGAGGCCGGCCTTCAAGTGACGAAGCAGTGGCATGCATGTCCGATCAAGGGGAAAGGTCTTCACGCACGGGGTCGAGGCCAGAGCAACAGGTGACAAAGGGAACGTTTAAACAGCCTCTCACTAGAGTGAACGGAGGACGGTTGGCCTTGATCTCCGAAAGAGATCAAAGCTTCCAGCCTCAGCGCCGAGCGCCGCACATGGACCCCATATGCTACGCAACGTGCCCCGGTAGAGAACAGAAAGTGCCCGATGTTGTCGCATCATGTGAGGAACTGAAGGAAGGGCACGCTAACTTTGGGCTTGTGAGGAATTCGATAGCTGCAATGTTTTTTCACTTCTACCATGTGGAGGTTGTAAGGGACGATGATGACATCTTCATGCGTATCTCCACGTGACAGGACAACGAAATATTTGATCGTCCTATCGAGTACCACTGCTTACCTCTAGAACGAAACCGCCTGTCCAACGCTTTCGACCGTGCTCCAAGCCATGGCGACCGGGTACACATGTTTCGAACAGGCACAATAGGTAGGTATTTTCATCCCCGAAGGAATTATGGGGGTACTGTAGCATCTCGAAGTCGGCCATCAGTCGCACCTGGGGAGGCCTGCAGCTTTGTTGCGTTTTTTTTTCAAGAGGAAATACTACCTAGTAGCAGGTCACGGAAGGGCACTGGGCTATAGCGGCCTTGCATGTGTTGTCAGGAACACCATGACTCCACCGCGTGTACCCCCCCGCCACTTGCAATGTAACACTTTCAACTTTGAAAGAGCTGTTCGGGAGCCGAATACTTCGACGACGCGGGCGACGACTTAGACTCGAAGGGCCCGGCCACTGGCGTCTGCACGGCAGCGGAAGTGGAAGATTTCGATCTGGCGCTGATGAAACCCTCTCAGCCGGCTGCCACGGCGAGAAAGGCGCGCTTTAGCAGCGCCAACGCGTGCAGCGTGCGAAAGGATATGACGAGGAAGACCCGCCATCTTCTAATGCCGGTGACTGGCGATCTAAAGCAAGCTGATTCCCTCGTTTCTTCTGTGGGTATGCGGGCGGCTGCTCAGGACGGGGTCAAGGGGCGAGGAGGGAAGGCGGCTGGTGGGGGAGGAGGAGCAGGGGCGAACAATGGACGGCTTCCAGTCGGGGACGACACGGTGGAAGGGGTGAGGCTGTCTAACCCATTCGGATCTGGTAGTTGAAGTGCGTTTCGATCTCACCTCGCCGAATCAAAAACCGGTAACACTCTGGCCGCCCAACCGACTTGGCGTAAACGGATGTTTGCAGCCGGAGGTGTCGGGGATGAGCACAGCCCCCGCAGCAGGAGAAGAGGGGCACGTTGTCGCGGGGGACCACAAGGACGGCGTGGAGTTCCAGCAACAACGGAGACCAATGTCAGCATCACATTTCGACAGCAGCAACATTTTCAGCATTTTCCACGTACGTGTGACCGATCGAGGTGTGGAACAGCACCAACTTGGAACGATGCAGAACAGTGCCCTGGCCCGATATTCCGAAAAAAAGCGAGTGTAGCTTTGATTGCCTTGAAGACAAAATGGTCATCATGGTCGGGTAAATGAGCCTCGAAAGTTGAGAGGTCAAGCACTACTTCATTCCCAGGAAGCGTTACAGTGTGCAACGATTATCTGTCCGTTATGCTGGCGTGTCGGTATTCAAGAGAGACCAAGCGTGTTCTGGAACTTTGCACAATCGTGGTGTCGAGGAGATGTCGACACACAAGAATGTCCGCAACCTTTTCGTTGGTTCCCGTTATCGTTTGCGCGAAAAGAGTAGCCGGCCATGTGCAGCCACGCGGACCCCCTCCCCCCGCATCTGCGATGCCTCCTACAGTTTATATTTTTCTAGCAACGATCATTTTCGATAACTACGAAGGAAGTTGTCAGCGTCCCTGTACTTCCCTATCACTCGTAACGCCTCCCTATGACTGACTTGTAAGGCCCCACATCATGCCAACCGACACGTGTATGTCCAGGAGAGAGACCTGAGAGAACGGCCTGTCACGTCTAGAACAGAATATATCAGGGCGTGCGCCGAGCTTTCTCTGTCTCCCATTCCAGTTTTCGACCAACTACTGGCCTTCGGAAGCAAATGTGGAAATTGCTCTGTTGCGGCAGCAGAAGACGCAGGGGAAGACTTAGACAGTATACCACTTTTCGATCTAGATCTCAGGAGGTAAGATCCTTTTTGTTCCCCAAGGGGTCACCCTTTCCTTGAATATAATCTAACCCCTCGAGAAAGGACGTTGAGAAGCAGGGTGACAACTTGTTTTTATGTGTTTTGGCCTTCCTCTCGGCCTGGGGCACGTCAACGTTTAGCGACATGCCGGCCGGACTAAGGGGGGATGGGCTAAGGTACATGCGTTAGTTGGTTCACACTCACTGAGGGCCTCAAAGCGTAGTATTCTTGGCAGCCATGCCAAAGTCACAAAACGTGGTGAGGACAAGGGGAAGAATGGGGGAACTTTTTCAATCTCCCCCCTTCTGGAGGATAAACTATAAACTTTTTATCCATTGCTCTGCCGAATCAGGAGTAGAGAGCGTTCGCACTACGGTGGGGAGGGGGGATTGTGGTACAACCACGCGCTGTCCTGTATTTCTGTCGATCTTTGACCCTTCACCCTATTTTGTACCGCACATATCGACACGCGCCTACCGCAAGACTAATCAACCCCAACCTGCTAAGCGTTTGCTGCAGCCGCCGGCTTTGCAATTGTTCGGCGTGGCTTACCTCGGACCAGCAAGGGTTTCGGAATGCTGGACCTAGTCGATATATCTAGCTAGGGGCAGACTGCAAATTCCCCACGCAAACCATCGTTCACCGTTCTCGAATCGAGTGACTCCAGTCATACCATCACCGTTACAACACTTCGTCGAGATTCAAACATCCTTTGCCTCCAACACAAATTCGTACGTCCCATCCCTGTTTGGCTCACGTTCAAGTGCACCACGTCGGTAACCGCCCCCATCCTTCCACCGACACGATGAAATCGATGCCGCAACCTTTGTCCCAACAGCTACGGGTTAGGACCCAAGCGGTCGCTCGCCTTGGCGGCATTCTTGAAGAATTTCCGAGTGGCAACGCTCCGGTCACTCAACATCGAGGACTGTGGCGTGCCAGAATCAGCCATGGTATCCATTTTGCAAGCTCTGAAGGAGGAGGGCCGAGGGCTCGTTTCCCTCGACATTTCCGGGAATCAGATCAAGAGAACGAGTACGGCTGAGGTTCTTTCAGGTGAAGACGTCGCTCTGTAGTACGTCCAATGTTGCAGATTTCAAGGAGAGTATCTGCGCTACCAAGCAGTGCGACGAAAGCGACTGGGGTTTTCCCCCGAACGCTTCATGACAAGGGAACTTAACCAAAGGATATTTGTCGCTCAACATTTTGCGTTCATTCAAACTGAGATTAAATGATTTCGGAAGGAGGTCCCAAACGTTCCACCCACGGCGCTTTCTCCTTCAAAACCTTGCCTGGATCCACAACTCGCCTCTCCGCCCGGTTCGTTTGTTGTTCTGGTAGAGCTGTTGGAAGCCCCGGCTTCGTCTCTCAAGATCCTCCGACTGCGCGGCTGCAGCGTGTCCTTGGCAGCGCTCACGGCCCTCTTGCCCCCGATGTATGACCGCCGGTCCAGCGTGAAATCGCTCTGCTTATCTCGAAATGGATTTGGAGGCGAGGGTGAGGAGATTCACGCCCCGCCAACCATAGGATGATGGAAACTGTAACCAACGCCTACCTGGTAACACCCAGCGCCTGCACCCTACCAACCGGAGCTGGGAAGATGGGGTTGCTTTTCCCTTCAGTATCAGGTTATCCGGATCGATCCACGGGTTCCTTGTTGAAAGTTGTTTTGCCTCACCCATCGATCCCACCAGGAGCGACGCGTGGATGGCTTTCGCGGGGACGAAATATCGCACATGATGCAGACCTGCACACGGCTGTCGCCTGATCCGCCGAGGGTATTTATCACATACGGCCGATCTTAGCGCGTGTTCGGTACTGCCACCTTGAAGTGAAACTTAACAATTGCACATTACTTGTCCTGGCAGTAAATAGTCTACAGTCACTGCACCCGTTTTCTCCACCGCTGAATGTAATCACCACCGTCTCAGGAGCAGGAAGAGCCCTGGCCAGCCTGATCGACATGAACATCAGCCTGACAGAGCTCGACCTTAGTGACAACCACTTAGGCGGACAACAGGCGAGATATCCCTCTGGGGATTACTGTTGCTGGTAGTGTTGTGGTTAATATCGTTCTGTCGGTTATTTGTCGTGGTCGTCTAATTCGTCGTTGACGCACAATGTTTGTGCCTGATTTCTTCACGTCGAACGCGCCCTTCGCACGGTGTACACGTCTTTAACAGTCTCTCAGTTTGTAAAATGGATGACCAAAAAGCATTAAACCCGTACGGCCAACAACCAAATGACAACGGTGGGCTCATTCCTTCCATCGCAGCAGCTGGCTATGATAATTCAAGCGCTAGCTGTCAACTCCAGTCTGCGAACGTTCGATTTGGGGTGGAACAGTCTCTCCGAAGAAAAGGTGAAGCCGTGTTTCGAGAACTCACTAGCCTAGCGGTCAGTAATCTACAACAATTTTCTGGGCTGTGATTATCCGTGTGACTTCACCGTAATAACCCGAACTTCTTTCAAGTCGCCGCCCTCTGCGGGATTCAACCATGTAGTTCGTGATGCACTCCCTCCCAAAACTCTGTATTCCCAACCAATATTGATCGCAATTCATGTGTGCAGTTTGTCGCCCACCTCAAACCAGGTTCCACAGGACGCAAAGTACCCTTCACGAGCCTTGAGCAGCGTTCAGGCGAACCGAGCCCATTCAACTCCTGCCGTAGAATAGAAAAACAGGTCTGTACGTCTCACAATATCTCGCCAATTCTCGGCGCGATGAAAACACGCCCGCAAACAGGTGGCCGATGCCCTCGTGGAAGCACTCAAGGAAAACCAAACGCTCACCAGGGTAGAGCTGGGCTACGCGGGGCTGGGGGAAGAGGCTTGCTTGCGGCTATCGGAGGTGCTGCTAGAAAGCAATTATGGCATCAGGTTTGTGTGACAGCAGAAGTCATTTTGCCTGGACTCAGTCAACAAAGCAAGCCAAGACCTGTCCGCCAATAACCCAAAATTTGACCACCCAGGCTCGTTCATGCCTGCACAAGGTAGCGGTTGTAAGTAGTGCCCCATTGATTACGTTTTTGAGGCTGCCCACCGTGTCTTTACCACCTGGATTGTGGGCCACTCGTGAGGCTCTGACTCCACAACGTCCTAGCACGGGTTTGGCTTACGGTTGGCAAGTCGTGCCCTCCGCACCAGACTTGGAGGCAGGACTTTCTGGCGTCAGATTCATGTGTAGCCGAACGCTGGGCCCACTTGAGAGCTGTGCAATCCTCGGAGGTTGGCGAGGATCTGGTCGAGATTGGGAGTGACTGACGAAACGTGCGCAGGATCTAATTGCTATCATTTCACAGGGCTCAGAGGCGTCTATGGACAGGTTTAGCACCACATCGATTATTCCAACCCGGGGTCCGCATCTCTTGAGCGGAAATTAAGGTTCCTCACAGCAAGCATCACACGACCCCGAGGGGTTGGAAGCTTGTCAATGATAGTTTGAAACCGACGAGGCGCATTGACCTACCACCCAGCCGAACTTTCTAGCCAGCTAGCCTCCGCCTTTCTTGGCGCCCACGCTTTCGTGCCTCCCGCTCATGGGTTCCTTCCTTTCAGACATGTAGGCGTAGACGGCACCGCTATCGGTCCTTTCGGGGCCCAGGCGCTGCTGCTGGCAATGGGTGTTGTACGGAGACGGGAACCTGGCTCAAACGGCAACAACAGCGGCGGGGCCGACGACGGCGAAGAAGCAGATCGCTACCAAAGCACGGGGGGGCGGAGCGACGGAAGCCGCAGCAGCAGCACGAACAACAGCCAAACGAGCAAGAGGAGCGTACCGAGCCGTGAGAACAGCGGGGATACCGACAGCTGCGTTGGCGGAGGGAACGGGGCTTGGCTGACCGTTGACATGGCGCATTGTTGCTTGGCGAGGAAAGCGCCCGACGGCGGGTCGGTCGACAGGGCGGTCAACGCGTCGGCGTTCGACCCAACGTCGCCCAACGGGGAATACACGTGAGTTTTCAGGGGATTTGGGAAGGGGCAAGAGGGGTGAACGGAGAGGGGCAAGCACGCCACAAATTTATGGTAAGGTGTGACCACCCGCACGCGCCGTCTGTTACCAGTTTCTGGTTCAAACGAAATAGTGATCTATCAGTCGTCGTGCTTGGCCACTCTGGTACAGTCCCAAAGGAGCTCAAGCCTTTGAGATTGAATTGAGCCTCGCTCGTTCCCTTCCCATCTGACTGCGCCTGAATTCGACAGGCTGGACTTGTCGAACGCGCTCGATCGACACGTCGCCCGTTGGCTGCAGAGGCTGGCCAGCACCCAGTCTGGCAAGTGTTGGGTTCAATCGAAGCTCAACAAGAAGGTGAGGAGGGGAGTAATGGTGCAACCTACTAATAGGGTCTAGGGGGGGACCTGGCGGTTGAACCAGCTGGATACCGAAGAAGAAGCAAGCAGCGACCAGGACCACATAGCAATTAATGGATTGATTGGGATCTCGCCCCCACCTGCGTCGTTCCAAAACTTAAATTTATTTAGGCGTTGTCGTTTCCCACGGAAGCTCCAAGTTTGTTCGAGCTACCCGATTCCGGGGTCCTAGAGCTGACGTTCGCGGCGAACCGTCCCGTCCTACCTCCCGCCTGGAAAGATGGTCACGTGGAAGCCGCTATTCAGAAGGCAAGAGAACTGCAATGAAGAACGCGAAAAGGCCTAATTTTCCGAAAGCGCCGTGTTGCACGTTTGACACGGAAGCAGCTGGTGAGGCGGCATGCGCAAAGCAAAAGCGGTGATGCAGTTGAGCCTGCAGCTGCTGTTTATACTCCCAACGCGCTTGGAGAATGTCTCGTGACCGGTCGAGGCATCCACTCTTGTCGTCGGTTAAGCTTGTTTCAAAGCTTCCGCTCAAGAGGGATAAGACTATACGTTTGGTACGCAATACCGCCATCAACAACCATTGCCGTCGCCCAAGAAGACAGCTAAGCACCAGCTCCGAAAATAAGTTCCGCAAGGTGTTAGGTCACATCCGGCAATGTGTTTTGAAGTTGCGGAACCACCTTCTCCAAACTCCAAAGATCTTCAGCGCTCTTGCGTGCGGTGTTATTTATTACACGATTCCCGGCCCTTTGGTAGATCGAAGCCGGAGGCGACGGTGTGGACAGTCTCGTCGGCGTGCAGCTGGCGGAAACGATCATGAGCCTCCATCCGGTCACGCTCGCGCAAGGACACGCCATCCTTTCGGCCTTCAGGTACGTCGAAAGAGCGCAACAGTCAAAACCCGGCAATTGAATGAGGGGAGTGACGGGGAGGGGTGAGGGCTGCGGGGTTGAGCAGATTGATACATTTGTCTGTGAAGGATAGAGTGCATATGGTTACAGCGAGAGAGCAACCGAACGGCACGAGTCGCAGAAACACAAAACAACGCGACGGCGGAGCCCAAAAACACTCAGTGAAGATCGTCAAGATTCCCATCATGTTACCTATCATCTCGGCGCCATAGAGGCTGCCGGTTTCCGTTCCTAGCGCCCTCCCACCCTCCGTGGCCCACGCGTTGTGCTGAACTCACATCCTCCAGTGCTTGTACGAGGGCTGGGGTAGCGGCGGCGCTGATTCGACATAACCCTCGAACGGAAGATGCGGAGAAATATCTGGACGCGCTGTCATCCACCGAGCGCGAAAAGGTGTTCCTTTGGTCTGGTGAATTTGTGCAGGCTAGATCGGTTGGTTGGTTGCCCTAGTAGAGTCGAATTTCCTCGTTCTATTTCCTCACGACTTGGTTCTGATGGGTAACTTGACGACCTTTGCTGAGTGTTTTACGACTACGCTGTTGTTGCATTTATTTGTGTTTCTGCGACCCGCGCTGTTCGATCCATCTCTTCCTTATAATGCGCTACTCCGCGTGTACTCAACAAACGTACCATCTCCTTCAATGCCTTCCCGTAGAAGGTTGCGTTAGACGTACAAATGCTGTGGTAGATCAGTAAATATTCGTCAAGGGCTTGCCTTGCGCTCTCACCTGCAGGTCAACCAAAGTGACAATGGAGACGGCCTTGTTAAGCCAACTCAACTGTCTCATCTTTATCCCCCAAGGTTGAGCACATCGGGTGTATGGGATCGTTCTTGAGGTGGTTCAGCTCGAGCAACCCCACCTGCCGCTACCGCCTCCGGCTAGGAATCCCTGCCGAGCGGCTGGCGGCAACCAGACTGGCGGATGTGAGTGACCCAGAGTTTCGTCCTGGAAAAAAGGCGAATAGTTCCTGAGGCACGACATTCATTTTCTTATTGAGGCTCGCCGTCGTGGCTGCAGCGGTCTAGACCAGCAAACTCAAGAGATATGCACACCATAGCAGACCCGAGTCCCAAAGAAGAAAGTTTAATGCATTTCCATGATCTCGGCATTGTAGATCGTATCTGTATTGAAAGCACGTGTGGAGCGCCCGGAGGAGTAGGTGTATTAGGCATGACTAACCATATCGTTTCCTCTTTTTCCCGCCCCATGGCGGGGTATCCTCCGGATATTGAATCCTTCGCATCTACGTCAGTTGAATATGATGGAGAGAAGTGTTTTTCAGCTGGCGGGAATGAAGGACGTCAGTCAGGTCGGTGAAAGAGGGGTGGAGATAGATAGGTAGATAGGTAGATAGATAGATAGATAGATAGAGATAGAGATAGAGAGTAAGTGAGAGAGAGAGAGAGAGAGAGAGAGAGAGAGAGAGCGAAGAAGAGCAATGCACGCATGCGTTCCGGGGGTGGTGCTTCTCTCTCGTTTGGATCGCATACTAGATGCACCGCCAAAGTACCTTATGACCATGTCGATGAGGCCCGTTCGAGGTCGACGCCAAAATGTGCGTATTGAGAACTTTGGCGTTTTGCAAGTTCCGTCAAACTGCTAACCGTCGGGTTACAGCGCTCGTGCGTAGCTCGTGCGCATTATTTCGTGATTCGCTGACCAAACCAAAATCCGAGAAAGAAACGACGCGATAGCCGGTCTAGCGGTTCTGCGTTTGGCAGCTCTGGTTTCCTGCTTGGCTTGACAGTTCGAGCGCCGCCTTGTAATGTGGACGGTCACGTTCGTATCTGTTTTATCTCAGGGACTCATCGGATGCCGTTTGTTGGAGCACTGATCACGAAAGTCCTGAAATGCTGCCTGCTGCTGTTTCCTCTAGAACGGCGACTGGGACAATTTCAGGAACGGAACGCTAGACGGGAACCCATTCGTGTATCCTAAGGGAGGCGGTTGGGTGCCTCCGCCACAGGGTCTACTGTGCATGGACTACGTCTCGCCCTTTGAACCGGTGAGCTGTTCTTCTCGTTCATGCTCATGAGGTGAGTACCGCGAATAGGATATATTGTGATGGCGATGTAGTTGTGGAGGTAGTGATGGCGGTGAGGTTGTAACGTGCGCTTGTTTCAACCTTCCTGCTTACGTTGATGGGCGTCGGTATCTGTGCCCGATGGAAGTCCGCTTTAGCATTGGCTGTGACGAACCTTGTTCTCTATCCGCCCTCCCTTTCTGTGGCCTAATTATCATGAAACACAACTTGTATCTTCGAAGGCATACACGGAAGCCGGAGAGGAAACATCGCCGTCGCCGATGACAGACCAAGAATTCCGAGTGTTCATGGCCACCCACGTAATCCTCGAGGACCAGCCCGCTCCTATACAGGGGGAGGTCGCCGAGGCACTTATCGCCGATGCTTTTCAAGCTTTTGACAAGGTACGCAAGGGGAGCCTAGACACCGAAGTACCAGCAGTACGTGCTCCCCTTTCAGCACTCTTCTTGTTCAAGCCGTGTAACAACGACCCATGGCGGGGGGAGATTTCTCGGAGGGCGCTTTCGATGGAGGCATACGGAGCCTCGCCCCAACGGTATCGGGTACCGAGGGGTTGCTGAAAGTGAACACTTCTCCACAAGCACATACGGTCCCTCACAATGTGAACGGTTCGGATTCTGAAGATGTAAATATGTTCATGTCGGAAGGGCTGTGTTACCAACTGAGGACCCCACCAGGCGAGCATTACCAACGAAGGCTCCAGTTCTTACCTCCAACCTCCTCTGCTCCGAAACTGGATTTCTTTTCTTCTGCAGGGAGGTCAAGACCCCGTGATCGCGCAAACGTTCATGACAAAGACGTCAGGGTTTCCGCGCACTCCAAGCATTCAGCAGGTGCACCCAGCGATGGTGACCGTGGCTATCGGCAAGTGTGTGGCGCACGCGACCGAAAGTTGAACCTTTGAAACTACCCATCTTGTGGCCCACCGCGTCTGCGAGCCGCCATCCATTCGCGAAAAGTCGAACGTTTCGTTTAACACAGTGGCAGACTAGACTTTCTCGTTCAACGACAGGCTTCTCTTGGTGTCAAGGTCCTGGCTAACATCGATTTGACGATATGTTGGAGAAAAACACAAGCGTTGAGAGAACGCTACTGGGTGGCTGGTGTGTACGACATGCGTTGCAGGGTTACGCCAATGTCGGCGACATGTCATGGGTCCTTCAAGCACAGGTTTGACCTTCAGGCAGAAATGACATTCGAGATGGGATGAAGTATCCCAGAACTATGTGCTGCCACTCATGCTAAACTTTGGGGCCCAACGACCGCCCCCTCATGAACGGTCAGGTCCGTGACGCCATCGCCGAGGTCCAGACTATCCAGCACGAAGAAGACTCGTCTGCTACGGTTGATGATGACAAGCACGGCGATAACAACACGGGTGGTGCCAACCAAGTGGATGACGACAGCGAGAGCGGAGACCAACAAAAGGTCTGCCAAGGCCTAGCATGTCGTCGGCCGTCACTCAGAGTGCAGTCAGGATGCTTGTTACCCATTGCGTGCACACACCTCTTGCGCGCGCATGGTGCATCCCTCCTCTGATGGGATATCTCATGTTGGCCCATACGTATTGGATACATGACGATTCGACGACTAGGCCTGCATTTGTCGTACTTTCCCCCAACTCGGGTGACGGGATCGAGAAGCCATGCATACAAGGAAGCTCGTCCAATATCCAACTACTGATATTAGCTTCCACCGGCTATGTGCGGCTTGTCGGGCAGACACATCATCGATGATCTACTGCTCACTGCCTTGAAAAACCACTCATTTGTATTCCAGCACCCGCCTGCGTGGGCCGTGTGTATCTTCAACTCAGCATATCGGTACAAGCTAAAGCGGATGCTTGCAGAATCAGTATCAGGTGAACTAAAGCCACGCGATCTTTCATCTGGCACATGCACAACCAGATTGAGACTAGCACGGGCAACAGCACCAATGAAGCAAATGTCAAGGAGGAAGATGGGGCGGACAACGAAGGCGAGGGTGGCAAAGCTAAGGTCAAACAACAGCTTGACCAGAAGGATTTCGCGAATGTGTGGAGGTAAACAACCCGTTGGACAAAGGACGTTTAGGGGGGAAAGAGGGACTGGAAAGATACCTGTAGCACATAGTCGACGTACGCGACGACTCGGTGTTCTGAAGGTTTCGCATCTGTCCAGGGCAAGGAGGAAGATCCCCCGCTCACGCCGAAGACGACCTAAGTGCAGCTGCCCGAACTAGGTATGACCTCGGTCGCTGATTATCTTCGTGACATGTCCGATGGCCACCAAACCCTTTGAACGCCCTCCTCTGAATGCCTAAGCTCGACAATGACGAGCTTCTAATAGTGCAGGCACCACTGGCACACAACGTTTCCCTTCCCGTTTTCTGTTCAAGCCCGACCATAATTCCACCAAAACAACGAACACAGATAACAAAATTGATGACCCGCCCCTTCCATCCATGTCTACATCCGGAAACATTTTGCAGGTTGCTAATGGTGCGCGAGTTGGCCGATAGGCGGCTACCGACGCTCAGGAGGCTTTCTTCAGGAATCTGGCTCTCCACCGACCAACTAGCAAGGATCTTTTACGCCCTCAAGGTGACGCCGCACCAGTTTGTTGACCGTTTTGTCATCAAAGCAGCACCCATCGCCCCGTTGTGTTCTCACCACGGGTCCGGCATTGATTGTCGCCCACGGCACCGTGTGGGTAGCAAAACGATTATTCAGCTGTGGCCCAGCCTGTCATCCCGTCTCCCTAGTGTTGAGTTTTGTGTTGGCAATTAAAAAGTCCCGAGTCTTCCCTCCCATCTTCCCGCTTGCTTGTTGTCTGCCCACCTCTTTATCGCTCCCTCGTTCCCCCTGTCACGGTCCCTACCTTGAAAACGTTACCACTCTAAGCACGACAAGGAAAACCCCTGTGATCCAGTGGAAGCCGTGGTGTTCCTGTTTCGAAGACTGACAGACCGCGAGAACTTTCACCGCGTCATCCACCAGGTGTGGACCATCTTTCCTCCGGCGGACGTGCCCCTTTAATTCGTGTGCTACACATTCAGCGCTTGGGGAAATCTTCTCCCCAAGTTGTTCAGTGCTTTAAAACAAGTCATTATGAATTGGAGCTATCGGCACCACGGAGAACATATCTGTGTGTGGCTGTACGTAGACCATCCGCTTTGCATTATGTCGGATTTAGCATGTCCCCGACAGTAACCCGTGCGCTACATCAACGGATGCCAGCGGATGGCACGTCGTCTCAGGCGGCGTCAAGTACTTCAATCCCTGTCCATAGCCTTGCGCGAACGGTACTGCTGTAGTACCTCCGACGTTTCCCTAGTCTCTGAGTGTCATGGTATTATGATCGGTGCGTGATGATCAGTTGGAAGGGGCGGCTCATGTTCAGGGTTCCGAAAGCTTGAGCAGGTTAGACTCGAGTAGTCTACACAGACCCGACTGCGATAAATATCCACACTGGTACAGCGGGCAGTGTTGATTCGTAAGACAGACAACGAATCACTAGCCCCCATCTCCCTTCAATCCTCGTCCGTGCCGTGGAAAGCTCCCCGACGAGGACATGGTACGAGTAGGAGACGCCTTGGGATGGCTAAATGTGTTCAACCCATTTCGCCCGGACGGAACATTCCGGTTAAATCTCAACCGTCCCGACGAGAAGCGAGTGGCGGCCGCCGTGATGGAGTTGGTCCGGATTCCGATGCATATTGGAAAGGCGGCTCTCATGCAGGCGTTTCCTTCGGGAGCGTTCGGAGCCCACACCGTGAGCAAGCATTGTTGTCCATCATGAGAGCGTTCGTTGTTTAAACAAGTCGGGCTTGTTGTTGCTCGTGTAAAAGATATAGACGATTAATTTAAAGCATGATTAGACTAGCCCACGTGGACACATGATCCGCCCTCATGCTTACAAGCGCATATTCTTTTAACGATATTCGAGGCCCCCAACATGAGTTTCTATGACGTGCTTAGAGCTTGCGTTGGCGCAAGTTGCTGTTGATGGTAATCTTGAGATGAACGCCATCCTACTACATACTTGTTCTCGCCTGGTTTTTCCTGAGGGGGAACACCTTCCCTCCCAAGAGGGACGCAGGACATCGACACGGCACGACACACTGCGAGGTCACCCCGAATCTATCCTCGCACGCGGTAGAGTGTCAACGGACCTTACGCAAGTAACACCCCCCACCGCTCGCTCCACATGTCCTCTCTACAAATCACGAATGGTGGCTGGTGCTTTGTGTCTTCAGGAAAACTTTGTACCGCCCAAGACTTGGAAGAGAGCTCTGCCGTCCTCCGGTCGGTGGTCTTTCAAATTGGCCGTGGAGTCACAGAGGACTGATCCATCGTCCACTGTGCCCCCTTCAAACGAGAACGTCGGTGACAACAACGGGAGCAACGACGTCGACAACGACAATGGCAAGGTGGCGCAGCAAGAAGAAGTGCAGCAAGAGCGGGACAGCTTCGCTGATAAGGATCCTTCCTCCGCCGGCGAAGGCATCCAACCGAAAGACGAAACCCAAGGACAAGGAGCAAGCACCAACGAAAATATTCGGTCTACTCCAGAGACCTCAGATGTTGACGACACGATCGGCGACCCATCACCTGTTGTCCAAACAGTGGCCGTTGTCGCTGATGCCACTGAACGGGGCTTTGACCTTTGGCCTGGCAGGGCCACATGCCGTGAAGTATGTGAGAAATATCTATGCTGGGAGCTCGAAGACGATGACTTTCGCGTGCCAGACGAGAGGGTAGGGGGGGAGGGTGACGCCGTAGAAAGCGGTCTGGGGGACACCGAGGAGCAGAGGGAGGAAGAGGTCGCGGTAAGGGCGGCCTTGATGAGGCGGCAGGCGAAGCTGCTGGCCGCTCTGAGGGGCATGCAGACTAACGACCAAGCGGGTGGTGTTGATGTCGAATGAGTCCACGCAAACTGTGTATACACAGCCTTGGAGATGGGGGTTGTTTATCGGGTTGGTGGATGTTGGCTTGCGCTGCTAGTCATTGATCTCGAGAGATGCCCAAGTCCAGGTGGAGAACCCTTTGGTGCTGGAAAAAGCATGAGTCGCTCTGGAGGACGAGCGGTAGGAAAGAAAAACCGGTTCTGGTGGCGTGTGTGATGTAAACAAACTCGACGCGCTGCACTGCACATGCTTCCTTAAGTCACTTTTCCCAGATGAGCCGTCCATGGGTGTAGATGAAGGCTTTTCGTTCTTGTGTTGAGGTGGGTTGAAGCTTGAGTCGGTTACCATGTCATCACGGAGAATCGCTTGTTGGCCGATTGGGATAGGTAGGCAAAGACGTCCTCGTTAGACGTTAGAACAGGTAAGACCAACGACCAACAATAAATCCACCAAGAGCAAGAACAAACGAAACAAGAACAAGACGACGATGACGACGACGATGTCAACGACAAACAAATGATAAGCAACAAATAAACACACGAAAAATTTCTGGACCATGCCGGAACGTGCGTGCATTCTATGATGCGCTAGTGAGACGTGCCAAGACCCATAAACACGTCAACAACGTATACCAAGGCCATGCACAGCTGGATGCCGGCGTACGATACAACTCAGTCACACAAGTTATGACACGTCTGGATTGCGATTACACCGACCAGGTTTCCGGTCGCGGGCGACACCCCCAGCGCCAGAAGTATCACGTCAGAGCTCATATCCTTATCGGCTAACTCAGCATCATGCCTCCGGTCCGTATGTATCAGAACATAGAACACTCGCTGCTTCAGCACGTACTGCTTCAGGGCGGTGAGCTGTGCCCTGCTTCGCAACGTCATCTCACGGTACGCTTCAGCTCCCATGTCACCTTCATCGGCCTCCGGGTCGACTACTTCAGATTCTGCCTCCGCGATCGCCTCGGCTAAATCTTCGGAAGTCGCGAAAATGTACTGATTTTCGTCGTCCTCGTGAACCTCGTCGGCGCACGCGAAAACCAGGTAACCTAGGTAAGGCAGGGGGGCGCCGCTGCCGTCGTCATCCATGTCGGTGATGGCGCTCTTGAAATTTCCCGTCGCCTTGAGGTCTGCGACAAGCGTGGCGGGAGTTGGTAGGTTATCCTCGTCGTATCTTGACTTTTTACCTCCGCCGGCTGCTGCAGCTGCTGGAGACACCATGAACCTCCGGAGTGGGGCGGTAGCCGCCCCGCCGGCCTCGAGCCCTTGAAGATTCAACCCGCGCAGGAAATCGACGTCAGCGACTTGTTCTGGTGAAAGCGCTTCTCGGTTTTGATCGTCGTTTCCGTCACCATTGAAAAGCACGAGCTCATGCTCCCCGGCGAACTGTGACGCGAAGGTGTAGATCGGTAACCGCCGTCCGCGCGCGGTGAACGATTCCTCGAGCGGCCACCACGTTGGAGACGGCGGGTCTTCCGGGAGGACGGGTGGCTCACCACCGGCTTCGTCGACTACCAGGGCCGCCATCAAAGGTCTTGTTCGCGGCCTGAAGCTGCTCTCGCCTGAGGGCGGGCGGGGAAACGGTGGGGTTGGGGTGCGCATGTACGCTTGGGCGGATAAGGTGGTAGCAGTAGTCATGAACAGAGCAGTCGAAGCGTGATACAAGCAAGACCCGTCCACCAGAGACATTTTGGGTCTACGAGCAATTACGTGCTCCTTAGCCGTTGTGGAGACAGGGTATTGTTAGCGATGTCTAGTGTAGGAAGTCACCACATTCAGCTCATGTTCTTTTCAAAAGACCCCTCTGGGACAACGCCGTTTCGGACCCCAAGGTGTCTTCTCAAGCGCACTAGAAGTATTCTTGGTTTATGACATTCAGCGATGTATTATAGTTACAACCCATGCAAGACGCCAGTAAACAACTCCACATAGAGTGCGGGAAGGTATCAAGGCGAGGACACCCGGGGATTTTTGACGTAAGGCAGCAAGCTATTATTGGCACGTTTCAAATACAGACGCCTCAGCAACCTAGAAAAACTCTTTTCGAGCCATTGCTTTGGACGTGCTTAACTCTCTGCTCTTGGACCTCCTAGTCAAACTCCTGTCAATGTCACCAGCTGGAATGTTGACAGTTTTTATTGATCACGTTTGACAACACAAACAAGGGGGAACTCAAGCATCCAACAGCTAGACATCACCCGATCGATCGACAAAGAGATTCTTAGAAAACAACATAATAACACAGAAAAACTGTCCGCTCGAGAAAGAGCTCACGGGGGGCGTAGAAGCAGCGAAATGTGTAGACCTTGAAAAACTGTTCTTCGGGATTGCCAGTAGTAGTAGTGGACTGTAGGTTATGATGTGGAGTGAACAGCAGTACTATAGTTGGCAACTAAGTACAGTACGGGCCCGCAGATCAGAACAGTCAAAGTCGGGGCGAGCCTCAGTTCCTTATGTTGGGATCAAGGACCAGCCGAAGTCGTCCACTTCTTTTCCTTTTGATTGTCGCACATCCTCCTGGTTCTCTTATATCTGGTACTTTTTTTATTACTATTATTGTCTTCACTTCAAATCAGCGCGCACAGCACTAGTGCCGTTTACTCCTACCCGTGGTCACACAGCAGAGGCCCTATCTACCCTTCTGCGGGACTTTGGTACTTTGCCTTCGATTTTTAATGCGAGAAGAGTCCAGCACTCTCTTCCCTCTGAGTACGCATGAACTAAACAGCGCTATCCACTAGGCCAGGAACGGGAGCTAGAGAAAAACTCACTTTAGACTACAGAAAAGCTCGCTTCGGGGATTCGATCCGCTGACCTGATCTCGAGAAGGAGTCGAGGATACCAACTAGACCACCAGGGCGACCGGGTTGGCCCTGGTTTTCGTAGTATATATTTTCTTTGTATGGCTGCAGAGTCGACACTGTGAGAACATAACAAGACAAAAAACACATGCGCCGCATTATTAACCAGCAAGAAAGCTCGGTGTGGCGAAAATTGTGTCAGTTCGACGGTCCGGGATAACAGGACCTACCTCCGTGTAGACTGTAGACTGCTGTACTTGAACTTATTTTTTTTCTGGCTGGACAAAACGCAACAAGTTCGTCTCCACAACACAGATATGTAGATATTGGAGCCCAGGATACGTTGGCACAATGCATACTAAATGAACGTATACCGTATTCAATTTGGGCTTTTATGGGGGGAGTGTGTCCGGGGATTCACGAGTGCTCTGTGTACCAGCGATATGGCGCAGGGTACACATGCAAGACTACAATATACAAAGGAATAGCTCGAGGCAGATCCCGATATGGATCCCGCCAGACAGATGGGACGAGGGGGTTGTTGTTGTTGTCTTCACATTAAAACCCGTTCCGATCTCTCTCTACCCAGTACCTTCGTATGTCCGTACTGATGCAACACTTGACGCGGTCAATTTCCGTGGTCGCAGGCTAACTTACCCTAAAAAGGTACACTCAAATAAATGGCCCCGAGGGTTCCGCAAGTCAATAGAAATCAACAACAGATATNCCGATCTCTCTCTACCCAGTACCTTCGTATGTCCGTACTGATGCAACACTTGACGCGGTCAATTTCCGTGGTCGCAGGCTAACTTACCCTAAAAAGGTACACTCAAATAAATGGCCCCGAGGGTTCCGCAAGTCAATAGAAATCAACAACAGATATTATTCTGGAGCCCTCCACTCCCTCTGCGCGCTATGCGAGGTAACAACTGAGACTAGGAGTCACCATCACGGGCCGGAGAGAATGAGGTACACCCCCTTGGTTCAATCTTGGTACTTCACAACGCAAGCAGAGACTAGGCCATCTGGCACAGAAAAAGAGAGAAAAAGAGAAAAAGAGAAGAAAACAAAAGGAAACAGTAAAGAAAAGAAAATGAAAAAAAAAA
>CACKRE030004998.1:22201-32341 GCA_902602495.3 Ectocarpus sp. CCAP 1310/34 | reverse complement strand
CCCCCCCCCTCACGGTATGGATTGGCATCGTTCGAAGGTGCCGAGCAGTATTTCCTCATGGATATCAAGATGAAGATGGGCACTCGAGGCTACACTTGGGCAACAAGAGCGACCCCAACCACAACGGTATTGCCGTACGTTCCCCGTGTGCGAGGCTTTTTGCCGAAAAGGCGTTTGCTGCGAAGGGCGGCGGCGGTGAAAAACTTGGACGTCATCAGCGACATGTACGTTGCTTTTGTTTCGATATGTGAACTAAGCTCTTCGGGGCTGAGGGGTTTTGTTGTATTTAGCGTATTCTTCCAACCCTGTCTCCCCTTGTGTACTGTCGGCAATTTTTCAGGCCGACAAGCGCTTATTGAACGTGCAAGCTCTGCTGAACGTCCAACACTCTCGTTTGTTTTGTTCCTGACGCGTTTCCAGTGGTTTTTATCATTTTCCCAATTTTTCAGTGTGTCCTGGTGTTGCTCCTAGGCAGTCGGCGCGCTGATGGTTTGTCGCAAGCTATTGATGTATGAACCCGTGACGTCAAACAAACTGACATTCACATGGAACGCTCTTTGTTCTTTGTTGCGTGTCTCAGGTTCTTNCTGCTGAACGTCCAACACTCTCGTTTGTTTTGTTCCTGACGCGTTTCCAGTGGTTTTTATCATTTTCCCAATTTTTCAGTGTGCCCTGGCGTTGCTCCTAGGCAGTCGACGCGCTGATGGTTTGTCGCAAGCTATTGATGTATGAACCCGTGACGTCAAACAAACTGACATTCACATGGAACGCTCTTTGTTCTTTGTTGCGTGTCTCAGGTTCTTGGAGAGCTTCATGCGGTTCGGCTTGGAATACGTTGGGCCGATTCTCTCCACCGAGAGTATTGATCGTCAGGACGGCGCTATGCGCTACCTCAAGCCGTGCTTGTTCGCGGACGAGGGGGCAGGAGGTGGAGGAGGTGATCCAGGGGCGGATGGGGGTGTAGGGTAAACTTATGATGGAGACGGGGATGTTCTTCGTCTCCGAGCGAAAAAAGCGATGGGCTTGATGACTACGCTGGCTTTAAGCCTTGGCGGACACCTGAACCGTGTTGACAAGGTATGTCATGTGTCTTGTCGTTTCCAAAAAATGTGCCTCTCTTTCTGCCTCCTTCACTTTGCCTGCGATGATGTTGGATGCTTGCGTGTTTCTTGTCGTGCATCCGCTTCGCCCGTGGCTCCCTATAATGTACGCCCTTCCTCATCCCAGCGTGTCCGTCGGCGACCCCTGATGTTTGAGTGTACCTCGCCTCCCTTCAATTTAGTTCTGCGGAGGTGCGTAGCTTATCCTCGTCTCTGAAGTATTCGACGNATGCCTGCTTGCAAATATTATTGTGGACAATGTACATCTGTCAGCTATACCAAGAACTTTGCTGCAGCAAAGGGGGAGAGCATGCTCTCCATTCCTCGACGGCCCACTATTACCCTCCTCTCACACTTCAATGTTTTTTCGCTGCTGATCGGTAACCTCCAGGTCGAGTCGCCGGGACCTCTGCTGCAACATCGTTCAAAGCGTTTTCTCGGGTCCCCATGGCGTTCACAACGGGTCGAAGCTTTGACGGAGGAGGCGGAGAAATATCCCGCTCGCCATGTCTCACAGTTCTTTTTTTTAGTCATATGGTGCTATGATATGCTTGTTGCTCTCGCTGGTGCATTAGGGCGCCTGGCGCGGGATGAGAGCGAGGTGTTTTCTTACTGTGTTGTGTGTGCCAGGGCGTTTGTGTGTGCCAGGGCGTTTGGAATCTGTCGCTGCTGCCTCTTGGCTTCGTCCGCGCCGTTTTTTGTCCGTGCGAATTGTGGCATTTGGGGGGGAGGGGAGGGGGGAGTTGTTTCGATGGTGTTGGAAAAGTAGCGAAGTTTATTTCTGCAGTCTCTGCATTATTTTTGCAGGACACCGCTGTCGCAGCTGGCTCCGTTTCAGGCAGTGACGTTTTTTTCTTGACGAGAGTTAGTTGTAGAATTTGGGGCGGCCAGGGTGGGGGGGGGGGGGTTTGTTCCGCTTAGGGAGAGACGGTCGTTTCTACCAGTGCGTTTGGACAACAACACTGCTGCCGCTACGTGTAGCTGTTGCTTCCGGCTGAGTTGTTTTCCTCACAACAAAGAAAGGTAGTTTATTGCGGGGATTGTGGGTCGTCTCCATTATCGATGTCGCTGACGGTCATGGGCAAGGGCATGCTGTTGTGGGGGGACATTCAATGCACAGTACGACGTTCGGAAGGGTATGTATGTGTTGTTTCGATTTGAAGATTGTTTCAATTTGAAGTACCTTTGAAGGTTGTCGCTTACATGTATTCGTGCAACTTGGGATGTTGACGACCCCGGGTAGAGGCGATAAGCCGCGGGCGGAGACGGGTTTAAGCTAGAGCTACTGGCAAAGTGTATGATGCACTGGCACGGGATATTGTTGTTTCAGAGGTTTGCCCGGGAATGTACCGACGGTAAAATTGTAGTGATTCGAATACAGGGACCGAAAAAACAAATGAAACATAAACAAAAAAAAAACGTAGTGCAGGGGAATTGAACCCTCCACTGTGTTGAGCACTGCAGTTTGTTGTAGACCGGCCGCATCGTGCGCAATCTCTAAGAGAGGGCACGCATTGCAATACCGTCGGCAACCTGCCCCCTCACCGGCTTGTGCGCAACGCGTCAGCCTGCAAGCAAGGGTACACCTTGCACTGTTACCGGCAACCTGCTCCCCAACCGGCTTGTGCGAAGCGCGCCAACCTACAAAGAAGGGTACACGTTGTCATACCATAGGCAACCTCCCCCCTGACCGACTTGTGCATGGTGCGCCAACCTCCAAGGGTACACCTGGCGCTGCCATCGGCAGCCTGCCCGCTGTCCAGCTTGTAAGCAGTGCACCAACCACAAGAAATGGTACACCTTGCACCGCCATCGACAGCTTGACCCCTATCCGGCTTGTTAGCAGCGCACCAACCACGAAGAAAGGGTACACCTTGCGCCGCCATCGGCAGTCCGCCCCCTGTCCAGCTTGTTAGCAGTGCACCAATCACCATGAAAGGGTACACCTTGCACTTCCATTGGCAACCTGCCCCCTATCCGGCTTGAAACCAACGCGCAACCTCCAAGAAAGGTATACCTTACACAACCTGGCCATCGTTGCATTGCGAGGACTGCCTAAGGTGGGGAAGTTGCAACTCGTGCCAAAATAAATCTCGATTTAGGTTGCCGAAAGTGCCCGTACAACCCGGTGTGTTGGCCAACCCTTGTAGCGGGGTGGGAACACGGAAGGAGCAGCAATGGGACGTTTCTTATTGGACAAGCTCCTCCAGGTGCTCCTTGTTTCTTACTTCTTGAGGGTTTCGCACCGTCGTCATGTTTCTTATTGGGATGTTTCTTATGTTGTGGCCAAGATTGAGCTGTGTTTCTTCGCTCTTTTTTCTTGCAACATTTTTCGAAAAAAATTGAACTTATTCTTCTTCATACTAATTTTCTTAACTGCAGGGCTGTGCTCTGTAGCAGTTTTGCCGCCAGACACGTGATGTTTGACTAAAGAGTGATGAAGGGAGAATGTGCAGTCGAGACCCGACCCCGTGTCAACGTTGGACCGATAGACTACTGTATGTCTACATCACGTTGCAAACCATACTTCATTTCCCTGTCTGTGCGCCGTAGCAGAGGGCATCGTCAAATATGTACTACTGCTGTACGTGAAGAACCAATAGCAAGATAAAGGTGTTGAACGCCACCGATTACCACGGCTGCCAGAAGGAGTGCAGAGGTCAAGCGAACTATTGTTACCTGCAGGTGCCGGGGTTTGAATATGATAAGACAGCCCGACACAAAGCCACCAGTACAGTATAATGACTGCTGTCTTGCGCCCGTCTCGAAACCTTGTTGCCACAGCTACAGCAGTAGTGCATGTAGACTATTCGTTGTTGTGGTTGTCGCGGTTCGCTGCCTCACAAGGAAAGACAAGCAAAGTCCACAACAACCTGGTACGTGAATGGAGCTGAAGGGACACAGTAAACACGGACGCGATGGCCGACAGTAGGTAAATTTGACACCAATAGAAGCTACCCAAATAGCAGTCAGACCTCGCAGCAAGTCACTTCCAGAACGAAGACGGATCATATATTGACGTGCACACAACAGCACAGGCCCACACAGCTTTCCACATCGACAACCGAGGCCGCCACGAACCAAAGAGCCAAAAGACGTGTAGATGCTACACCAGTATATATGCGAGATTTGGTCCTCTTTCTTCTGCCACTTCGTCTCTCGCATCCTGCCCGGAGTTCTCCCTCTGTTACAAGGAGAGGAGACAAGAACTTTCCCTGCCATGTTGGCGTCCTCTCGTCGTGTGGTACGCCCAAAAGGAATCGCAACGCGGCAAAATATACAAAAACTTATATGTCTCAGGTGTCACAGGGCTCACAGCCTTCCTGGAAGGGATAAACGTGAGACACACACAACGCGTAACTCAGACAAGCCAAAGTACTTGCCTGCTACTTGGATGTGTGTATCAAGAAGAGGGGTGGGCTCGCGAGGTATCCAGGCGACAGAAGCTGATGTAGAGGTCCAGCCACCCGAGAGAGACGAGATGGGTTTGCCGCCGCTTCCACGAGGGGGGTTTGGAGGTTTGGAAACTCTCGCGGCTCGCGGCCCGTTCGGCCGTGGGCAAGTGTTTAGGGTCCGCAAATCCGCCGCGCGGTGTTCCTCCGCATGCGGGGTCGTCGTGGCGTCGTGGCTGACTATTTATCAGCACACTTGCCGTGTGGCGCTTGCTGGCGATGCCCCTTCCTTCGACAGGAGTGGAACACGCATCCACCTCTTCCGTGTCGGCCCACAGAGCAGCACACCAACAAAATCTGCTGCAGGCGCGTGACATGCACGACGATGAAGGCTTTTCTTGCAACACGGGGATTATTGGCCAAAAGAAGGTCAGCTCAGATTGCTCTGACGGCAGGTGCGATTCGCCGTGTTTGAAGGGTTGGGCCACATGCTTGTTCCTCGCTGTATTGATGAAGCTCGATTACATCTCATGTTTGGAACCGAAGCTCATGATTTCATCACTACTGCTGTCCATTTTACGTTGTGTTGTGTTGTTGTGATCATGAACATCATGAACATATTAATGTTTGAACTGGAGATCTTTGAGGTCAGGTTGGTTTCAGATTAGAAAAACATCAGCCCCCATTCCCTGGAACGGTCCTGACAGACCCGCCTATTTTTCCATTCAGAGATAAAGTACGTATTAGCAGTACTGGGATACTGCATCGGGATACCAGGTATGGTATGTAGCAAGTGGTAAAATTTTACAAGAGGACCTCCTGTGCGATGAGGTAGAGATTCTGGACCCACCCAGACACAAAACAACGGATGGCCAACACAAACAAACCCATCGTATTCCACCCTACCTAGCGTTCAACACAGGAGGGATCGTTTTTGGGGCGTGCGCGCCCTCTCCGAGTTGAAACAAACGCCGATTTGACCTGACTGAGCACCATAAACCACAACAGAGTAGCACGTGTAGAACGAGAGAGCTATTGTAGCTTCCGCGATCAGTCTACTACAAAGCAAATCCTAGACTAAACAAACGCAACGTACAGTCAACATCACGGAGAAACTCTCAACTGCCTTGGTCCGCAAGGGTGACTGTGGGCGTAAGGGCCCTCCCCGATCGGCTGACCAATGATGTAGCTACATCCAATGCTCAGTGGTGTTGTACTCAAGCAAGACCTACGAGCCCATCACGTTGTCTGGGTCTCCACTTTATTTCTAGCGGCAGTTCCATGCGTTGACTGCCGAAGGATTCACCCGCCAAACCACCCCGTGCCCATCTCAACAAATATTTCACGCTGCAGAATCGAACTCAAGAACAGCCGGCCCAGATAGCAAACTGCGAACACCGTCTGGTACTTCCATGCCCTGTATCTCGTCGTCCATGTCCATGCTGTGGTCTTCGTCCAGAAGGCCCAGTTTAAAGAAGGTGAAGCCGTGGGCGGTAGCTTGCTCCTAGATATTGATGAAGGTTCTGTCGATGACACACTTTTCCACGACCACGTACGTTGAGATGGGGAAGTCGCTTGTTATTGCTGAGAGACGATCAACAAGGGTGTGGACGAAGTGGGGATCCAGCTTCATCTCAGGGGGTACACAGAGTAGACAATTCTAAGGGGGTAAGGGTCAGAAGGGTTTACCTCCTGACCGACCCACATCCAATGAACAATATGATGTACCCTATTCATGCTAGCAGCCACACTCCTTAACACTAGCCCACCGTGAATATCATACATGCAGATTCTATACTCAAATCAATGCTCAAATCCTAAACGCTAAAGTGAGATTTCGCTATGCTTTATGATCATGAATCGAAGATATGACTCTTCACAAAACATCCAAAAGGAGGGTGAGATGTAAAAATATCCCGAATCAACCCCCCACACCACCATTGAGACGAAGAATGCGAACGGTCACAAGACGAAACATCGACGTCTTAAAGACAACGCTTGAAGGGATAAAGCTACGAAGAATATATATTGCTGCAGAGCACGCTATCCTGAACAGACGATGACAGAGGAAACAAAATCAATGTTCAAACGCCACACAACACTCTCTTACGCATNTCATGAATCGAAGATATGACTCTTCACAAAACATCCAAAAGGAGGGTGAGATGTAAAAATATCCCGAATCAACCCCCCACACCACCATTGAGACGAAGAATGCGAACGGTCACAAGACGAAACATCGACGTCTTAAAGACAACGCTTGAAGGGATAAAGCTACGAAGAATATATATTGCTGCAGAGCACGCTATCCTGAACAGACGATGACAGAGGAAACAAAATCAATGTTCAAACGCCACACAACACTCTCTTACGCATACCCGCGCGTATCACAACTGGAGGAATGAGGGTGACTACCCGAGAGAGTCCAAAATACGGCGACGAAACTCAAAACCCAAACAAATTTCCGAACGAATACGGCTTTTGAAACTGGACGCGACGTAAAAGGGGCAACTCAACGCAATCTAGGATAACGTCAAAGAAGGGCAGGAGAATTCACGACCGGCAAAGGCACGGAGAACGATTGCCAGCGTGCCAGGGTACTCAACTCGTATAAGGAGACGGCAAAGAAAGGCAAGACCTAATGAGGACCAAGGACGCAAAGCACAAACGATTAATGCAAGAGAAGCGGTCGGACGAACTGCGCCAAGGCTCGCTGGCGATACGCAACATGCAAAAACATAAAACATAGAAAATTCGTAGAGATACACACAAGAAGACGACGACTCAGGGGCGCGACGGTGGAGGCGTCGCCCGAAGGTGGCGATGATGGAGACGAAGCAGAACGAAGGATGGGTGACGACGAAAGTCCACGTGAGAAGGCGACGCAACGGAATGGAATCCCGAAGCAATAAGCATAGGCGACACTTGTGCGGCACGATGAAGCTAAGAAAACAAACTAAGACAAACATTAGTTGGCATGAAGGCGAACCAGGAAAACGCGGGGAACTCGGTGTCCAAGTGTCCCAGGGCAAAAGGCACCGACGAAACTTGGGGAACTCTTTTTCCAAGTGTTCACAGGCAAACAACACCTACGAAACAGCTCGTCGTTCTGGCGGTGGGACGTATCTGCGTAGAGAAGCACAGCGAAATGTAGTGAGAAATGTCACCGCCGTTACCAAGCAGACAGGGATATCATCAGTACGAGAGAAAGTAGTGAACGAAATGGAATAGGCAACAACGACAAAGAAAGACGAAAGGGTGACGTAAAAATCTGATTGATATTACAGTATGCTCTCCCTGCTGTTGTCCCTCTCCCCTACGTCCCCTAGTCCGTGACCCCGCCCCCAACCCTCTAGTCATTGTCCCCTTCGCACCCTTCATTGCCAGTCTCTAAAGCTCCGTCGTTGTCGCTGGAGCCTTCTGCGATATGGCTTGTCGTATCCCTCCAACGTGAATAGGTCGTGACCTGAACCGCCCACGGTGGGTCATCGCCATGCTACACTTTTCGAAAAGGCGAAACCGGTAGTCGTGGTGATTACCGAAAATTCCACGAATGAATAGGATATACTTGTAGGCGGGTGTGGGAAGCGTTCCCCGTTCTCCTTTTATTTTATTTTGATCGGTCTCCTCGACGCTCTTTCTCGTTTGGTGCGGTAGCTGGTCTTTCTTTCTATCATTTTGTTTCTCTTCCGAGTGGTTTTTGTACCCTATTTTTTTCTGTTTCTTCGTGGGGTCATGTATGCCGGGTTTTGAGACCACGGGCTTCTTTTTTAGAGCTAATGTGAGAAACAACAACAACAACAACTAGGGGGAGCGATTTGCCCCCCGCCCCCCAGTGGGACGGGCGGCTAGTATGCGTGGGATGGGTGCGGCAGTTTGATGAGCAGAGCGAATAGAGGCAATGACGACATTGGTACGAAAGAAGTGTAAGTTTTGGAACCGATGTGGGTCCACACTACTGCTGTACGTCCGTTGCGAAGATAATGGCGTGTTCTTAGTGGTGGTGTTTCGGATGTACATTCGGTCGATGCACCCACCACCCCTGAAACAGAGACAGACAACGATGATGCGTACACATTGCTGCAGCCCAAGACCGACCAAACTCATCGTACGTACGAAGCGTCGGGAGCGATTCTTAAAACCGATTGCCTTCTACTAGCAGCATACAAGCGAGGGAAGCAAGAAGTGCACGTCCACATGGCAGCACCAGCAACAGGAAGTACAGCAGAACTTTAGTAGCTGATTGATGATGAGTGAGAGTTTTCGTTCAGACCAAACAACAACAAATATAGTCGTTCCCGCCTTGCTATACAGCAGAGAGTCCTGCATACACGTTGTACATTGGCAATGGTGACCTCGGTGTGATGGTTTAGGCGCCAACCACATCTATGTACCGTATGGATTTGGGCCCTCCCGGCGGGGGTACGGGGGTGTACCGACGCTTGGATACCACGTAGAGTTACATGTATAGTCTAGACTAGTCTGTTCACTCAAGCTCCAGCTCGACGCCTCACAGCGCAGCAGCGGCGGAACTAGTCCTGCTCTATATGTAGTATCGAGACGAAAGAACGGACGGGCCTGGCCAGCCTCCCACCGGATGACCCCGTCCGAACTCCCACTTCGACGCCCTCTCTCCGCAAGACCTCGCCGTCGCAGGCTCAGGCACACCGTGCACGGCGAGCTGCCCGCATCGCCAAAAACGGAGTCGTTCGCACCTGCACCTATCTGCTGTCTGTGCTGTTATTATTGTAATACGATCAAAATTAAGATTCGCGACTCTGATTGGACGAGACATGTCGGTGTTTCGCTCCGAACCAACATCTACCTTTGTGCTGCGTTGAGAGCATTTTTTATGTTTTGTGATGCGTGTTCGTGGGTCTTTTATTATTAGCATCGACCGTTCTAACCGGCTGACCAATGAAAATACGTCAGTCTTAGTGCGGTTGAAAACACAAAACACTTCTACCTGCCATGAACTGGGACCCCGTGAGGGGGAAGCATGGGGTAGGCTAAACTATCCTTCGGATCAAAAACAGAAACAGCAGCAACAGAAGAAAACTGCACCCGTCTACCAAGGCTATTACCCAGTACTCGAGTTCGTTTAGGAGTACTTTCACCAGTATCCTCCTTGTTTTCGCTACCATCATTCTGATCCTCATTTTGTAGGGTTGGGTACTGACGCTGCGCGCCAGTAAAAAGTATACTGGCTGCGTCAGCAGCCAGTAAACTGGATCCGATCAGTACACTGGTGGCGCGGCGAAGCCGCGCGGTCGCGGCGCCCCGGAGGGCCCCGCTGGAGGCGCCCTGCCGGAGGCGCTTTTGTACGCGATTTGGCTTCACTCGAGCAAAAAAAATGAGTGATTTTGGCCCATCTGACAGAGGCACTATCGCGGGGAAAACGATAGAAAGTTCGAGTTCAACGACTGAATTTGTTGGTTTTGGACATGAGGAAATATTGAAACATTATAATATTACTCCCAAGCAACCAAGTGGCATCCATCAGTTGGGTTGATGAGCGACGCTATCGTATACTGGACTCTACGAAGGACACAACGACACGGCAGCCCTGAACGTATACCAAGAAACCAGCTAAGAGCTAAAAAGTAAAAAGCTAACCAGGAAACGGGAAACGACAGGAGGTGCGCAAC
>CACKRE030004998.1:0-13982 GCA_902602495.3 Ectocarpus sp. CCAP 1310/34 | reverse complement strand
GCACTTGGGCACGGGGACGTTTTCATTCGTAGACGGCGCGCCAGAGGGGCGCAGGCCCGTGAGCTCAACGTGGTGTTTTAGTTGGAAGACCAACAAGTTAGGGAAGATAGAAATGTTCAAAGCGCGTCTGGTTGCTAGGGGTTTTTCGCAAATCCCGAACGTCGATTATTTCCATTTGTCGTCCCCTTGCCCATCATCCGCATCCATTAAGCTGATGCTAGCGGTAGCAAACGAGAAGGGCTTGAACCTCAATCACTGGGATGTGAAGCAGGCGTACACACACGCCGCGCTAGACGAGGAGATTTTTCTGAGGCTCCCCGCTGGGTGCGCGTNAAGCAGGCGTATACACACGCTACGCTAGACGAGGAGGTTTTTCTGAAGCTCCCCGCTGGGTGCGGGGACAAGTCGCATAAGATTGCTAAGGCTGAGCGTGCGATTTATGGTCTGAAGCAGAGCGGTAGGCAGTGGGGGTACCACGCTGCTGATACGCTAGTCGAGAACGGGTTCGAGCAGTGCAAGGTGGACCCGTGTGTTTTCCGCAAGATGGTAGACGAAGCAAAGATGGTAGACGAAGTCGTGGTGATGATTATCGCGATCTACGTGGATGACCTTTTGGTGGCTGGGTCTGACGAGGATTGCGAGGAGTTGCTTGCATCTCTAAACAAGAAATTCCCACCAAAATACCTTGGAGAGTGTCAATGGTTTGATGGGTGTGCCATCGAGAGAGATGTAGAGGCTGGGACTCTTAGAATCTCCCAAACCGCGTACATTGATAGCATGTTGATACGCTTTGATGAACAATCGACCTCCCGCATCCCTGCTTCCCCTGGTGTCGACCTAGGACCGAAGCGAGATGATGAGAAGGGAGGGGAGTGGTCGGTGAGGGAGGCCATCGGCAGCATGATGTGGGTGTCGACTTTCTCGCGTCCAGACGTCTCGTTCGCCGTGCGTGCGGTAGCGCGCCACGCCCACGCCCCGGCGAAGAGGCACTGGGATGCCATCCAGAAGATCCTCTTCTACTTGAAAGGGACGAGGGACCTCGGCATCACCTACCAACGGGGATCGGGGTTAGGGCTGGCCGTGTACGTAGACGCTAGCTACGCCGACACGGAGGATAGGCGTTCGGTGTCAGGGTTGGCGACGACGGTTGGAGGTACCGTAGTCAGCCATGGTAGCAAGACACAGAGCATCGTGTCTCTGTATTCGACGGAAGCCGAGTACATCGCTGCCGGGGAGGGCGTCAAGGAGGCGTTGTTTGTGCGTGCCGTGCTTTGTTGCCCCAGAGGCCAGTGGTAGCAGCATCCAGGTCCTTGAGGACAACCAGGGGGCCAAAGCGTTGGTGCAGAAGCCTCTCAGCTCAGGTCGCACGAAACACATCGACGTGAGATTTCATTTCGTCCGCTTATTGTTTCGGTCGGGGANCGTAGACGCTAGCTACGCCGACACGGAGGATAAGCGTTCGGTGTCAGGGTAGGCAACGACGGTTGGAGGTACCGTAGTCAGCCATGGTAGCAAGACACAGAGCATCGTGTCTCTGTATTCGACGGAAGCCGAGTACATCGCTGCCGGGGAGGGCGTCAAGGAGGCGTTGTTTGTGCGTGCCGTGCTTTGTTGCCCCAGAGGCCAGTGGTAGCAGCATCCAGGTCCTTGAGGACAACCAGGGGGCCAAAGCGTTGGTGCAGAAGCCTCTCAGCTCAGGTCGCACGAAACACATCGACGTGAGATTTCATTTCGTCCGCTTATTGTTTCGGTCGGGGAATATTTCGGTCAAGTTCGTTCCGACAACGGAGCAACACGCGGACCTCCTAACCAAGGCCCTTAGCAGGGCTAGTCTGTAGTACCACCGGCGCAAGTTGATGGATTTGCCGGAGTAGCTGTAGCAGTTTCTATCACTTGGGAGAGGTCATCATGTTTCCCATGCGGGGAAAGGCACACTGTTGCGGTCTGTGTCCCAATGGCAGGAGTAGGGGGCGTTGGGAGACCATCGTCCGGGGGAACGTAGTTCCTCGCGTTCTTGTCTTCGCCTTGGCCTTTCTAGTAAGTGCGGCCGTTGTGATCCGCTGTGATAGCGACGGTTTTTGTGGTGGCAGGGGTTTTTTCGAGGGGTTTTGCCCGGACGCCGGGTTTCCCCTCACTATATTACCATGTTGGTATTTTCTGATGTATCCGGGGGCGTTCTTGCCCCATTGATGACTAGTCACTTGAGTGAAGAACCAGGGAGGATATTCGGGGGTCTGCGAACATCGGTGTTGGATACATGTGCTCGATGATTTGGTGTCACGCAGACTGGTAAGATTGCCGTTTGGTAGGGGGCACCGCGATGATTCACGGGGCCCCTCCTTGCTGTGGGAGCCGCTCTTTGAGCACTCCCTCTTTCGTCCGTGTGAAGGACGGTCGTCTACCTCTCGTGAAGTTAATACATCACCAACACAGTCTCACCCGATAAATAAGTGGCGTAGGCCGCAAACAGGGAACCGCGGAGCAAGAAGAAATGCAGCAAGAGCGGGACGGCTTCGCCAAATGAGGATTCTCCCTCCACAGCCGAAGGTTTCAATCCGAAGGACGAAACTCAACGACGAGACAAGAAACGCCGACCATAGGTGCTAGCTGTAATCCAGAGGTTTCAGACATCGACGACACCATCACACCTGGTGTCCACACAGTCGTCGTTGTCGCTGATGGAGCGGTGACAATTGGCCAGACAGGCCAACATGCCGCCAAGTGGTGAGAAATGACCTCAGCTGGGAGTTCGAAGACGATGGATTCTTCGCGAGACAGATGGGAGGGTCGGCGAGTAGGCTGAGAGCGTACAAGTGGTATGGGGGACACCGAGGAGCAGCGGCAGGTACAGGTCGCGGTAAGGGCAGCCTTGATAAGGCGGCAGGCGAAATTTGGCCGTTCTTGGAGCATTCAGACTAGAAGCCACCTCGTGGTGCTGATGTGAGGTTCACGCGGGCTTAATACACGGCCGTCTGGGGGACGGGGTTGGTGCTTGTTGGCTGGCACACCAAGTCCACGGTTGACCTCACGAGGTGCCTCAGTCCAGGAACGGAAGCATGTGAAAGGTGGGAATCACAACAAAAGTCGCTCTTGAGGACGAGAGGACCGAGAGAAGCCAGAGTTGGCGGTGTGTACGTTTTACATGGTCGAAGCCCAGGCACTATACAAATCACTCTCCAAGATGAGCCGGAAGTGGACGTAGATGAGGTGTTTTCGTTCGTGTGTTGGGTAGGGGGTTAAATCTGATGCCGCTTGCCATGTGAACGACGGAGATTTTCTTCTAGCGGATTGGGATTCGTCGCAAGGAGGCCCTCGATAGAGGTCAGAACAGGCTATAGACCAACGACGACAAACAACAAATAAACTCAAAACACTGGAAAAACCGGAAAATGCTTGCATCTGTGATGCGTTAGTTCTCTGTACCAAGCGTCTCAAACATGTCAGTAAGGTATAACAAGGCCAAGCTCAGCTGAATCCCGGCTTACGATACAGCTCAGTCACACAAGTTGTGATATGCTTGGATTGCGATGACACCTACAAGATTTCCGGTCGCGGGCGACACCCCCATTGCCAGAAGTATCACGTCAGAGCTCATATCCTCATCGTCAGGGTCAGCATATTGCCTTCGGTCCGCACGTATCAGAACATAGAAAACTCGCCGCTTCAGCACGTGCTGCTTCAGGGCGGTGAGCTGTGCCCTGCTTCCCAACGCGATCTCACCATACGCTTCAGCGCCCAAGTCACCTTGATCGGCCGCCGGGTCGTCTAGTTCAAATTCTGCCTCCGCTGTCGCTTCAGCTCCCATGTCACCTTCATCGGCCGCCGGGTCGATTACTTCAAATTCTACCTCCGCTATCGCTTCAGCTCCCATGTCACCTTCATCGGCCTCCACGTCGACTACTTCAGATTCTTCCTCCGATATCGCCTCCGCTAAACCTCGGGAAGTCGCGAAAATGTACTGATTTTCGTCGTCCTCGTGAACCTCGTCGGCGCACGCGAAAACCAGGTAACCCAGGTAAGGCAAGGGGGCGCCACTACCGTCGTCATCCATGTCGGTGATGGCGCTCTTGAAATTTCTCGCCTCCTTGAGGTCTGCGACAAGCGTGGCGGGGGTTGGTAGGTTGTCCTCGTCGTATCTTGACTTTTTACCTCCGCCGGCTGCTGCAGCTGCTGGAGACACCATGAACCTCCGGTGTGGGGCGGTAGTCGCCCCACCGGCCTCGAGTCCTTGAAGGTTCAACCCGCGCAGAAATTCCACGTCAGCGACTTGCTCTGCTGAAAGCGCCTCGTGGATCTGATTGTCGTTTCCGTCACCATCGAAAAGCACGGGCTCGTGCTCCCCGGCGAACTGTGACGCGAAGGTGTAGATCGGTAAACGGCGTCCGCGCGCGGCCAGAGATTCCTCGAGCGGAAACACCTCGTTGGAGACGGCGGGGCTTCCGGGAGGACAGGTGGCTCACCACCGGCTTCGTCGACTACCAGGGCCGCCATCAAAGGCCTCGTTCGCGGCCGAAACATGCTCTCGCCTGGGGGCGAGCGGGAGAAACGGTGGGGGTGGGGGGCGGCTGCACTCATGAGTTTACATATCGTCTTCCGCTCCTCGTTGAGCAGAATTTTCTCTCGGGGTCTCACAGCACTGCGATTTGTGGGAACTCCGAGCTCTTACAACGCAGTACTCAGAACTTGGAAGTTAGAGGTAGAGCGTAGTCCCGTGCCTTTCATGGCGCCTTTTTCTCAGTCCACTTCCGTGTTGCCTACCCAACGGACACCGGACCCACCGGTCAGCGAACTCCGACATTAGGTCCATGGACATGTGCCTCAATCCTTTTTCCCTAGCCGCGGGGCGCTCATCTCAGTTGTTTCGCCACACTTGTCACGCACTTGTCAGTGGTAGTGACACGTTTTTGCCTGGCACTTTCTGTAACGGACCTAGATACATGGTTGTTACACGACTAGCAGACACCGGGCGCACTTTTCTATAACTCACTTCTGGCGGTGAGGAATGCTCCTCTCGAATACAAGACGCACTTGGATTCGTCGTTGCTTTAATACCTCTGCACTCCTCTTATTTGTTAGCTTGGTGTCGTCGTCTCCGCCGGTATGCACGGGGCACCGAGCTTTCTTGAACCAATGCCTAAAAAAATGTGAATAGATAGTGTCGCCCCACTCTCTGTCACACCGCTGTCCTCCTTGCTCCATATAGCTCCCTCTACACGTACACGTGTTCGAAAAAAACGTCAGACCCACATCACAAACTTGCGGCCGTGAATATTTGCATCGACCTCGCCAACCGGCTTACTAATGAAAACGCCAGTCTCAGTCCGGCTCAAATCTTGCAAAGGTCATGATCTGGGACCCCGTGAGGGGGCGTCATGGGGAAGGCTAAGCTGCTCTCCGGATGGAAAACAGAAACAGTAGCAAGCGAAGAAATAAGTCTGCAAGTGTCTACCAAAGCTGTTACTTTGTTATGGTGTTCGTTTCGCCCCCCTCTGTTGATTGCTATTTTTGCTCTATTTTTAACCTTGTGTGCACTACTCTCCTCGAAAAAAGTTCATGCCTTCTGAGCGGCTCTCCATCCTCCGGCGTTTGCTGTGTGGAAGGTAATCGAGGCCAACTTTCTCTGTCTCTTCCACGCCGTATTTTCTTCCTCCGTTTACATTTTTCTACTTTATTCCCTTTCCTCCCTAGTACAACATATGGTCCCCTCCATGCCACCATTTTGCTCCTTTTCGCCGGTACTGCTGAAATCCCAAACAATTGGCTCTAGTGGGATTTGGTCCGTCATTAGTCCATGGCGCTTGAAGACGTCACGAGTTCGCACTGATAGAAAATTAACTAGCTCGAAGGGTTCGTGTGCCAGACGCGGGTCCATTCACGTCATCACGCATGTATGCATACGGGCGTGCATGATTATCCCAAAAGAGGTACAAAAAGGGATGGACAAGGGGGGTCGATACACAGAGCCCACCGCTCCCTTTCAAGATATCGAACGGATGTGAGAACGCACGGGGGTAAATCGTTCTCGACTTTCTTTGCGCGGGGGTGCGATATCGGGGAGTTCCGGAAAAGTGTTTCGTTTTGGTCAGACAAAGTGGTCGGACAAAATTGCCCAGAAATATATCAAAAATAGCCAACAAATTCGAAAAGAGGCTCAGATATTTTTTCGGCATGACGTGTCAACGGCCCCCCGCTGATTGGCCAAAGACTCGCGCGCGCGGTTCCCGACGCCGCTTGTTCTCCCGTTTGTCTACCCAAGAAAGAACATAGGTTTGCTTGGTTGGCTGCTGTCATCTATCATCCAAGGTGCCAGGAGCATCTAGCGGGGGTGTTGTCACCGCAGAGAAACACCCTGTAAAGGCTTCTTGCAAGCAAACTCTCAGCCGCTCAGGTGGCGTCCTGATTCAATCAAGCGAGAGGCTGCGGTTCAGCAGCAGCTGCTGCAGCAGCAGCAACAGCAGCTTCAACCTAGAACAATCACCCCTCACACGGCGATTTTTTAAGCAGCATTCTAAGCCGCAACAGCTTTGTGGAGGAGGTGGCGCCGATTAAGAGTAACACAAGGCAACTTTTGGGCCACCTCCCAGCAGTTCGAGTAGCCTACAGCTCATGGTCTGGGTGTTGTCCTGAACTGGTTGTAAGCGAGAACTCTATTTTGAGGCTAGTGAACCTTGTCTCATCCTACCCTTGCTTGTCGGTTCCTTCCGCAGCTATCACCACATACATACCTACACATTAGATCACACCGCCCGCATCGGAGGAGCAGCAGGTCTTGTCGATCTAGTGGTGACATCAGGCTCGGACGAGTCTGTACCCTGCGATGCAATCTTTTTATGATTTACTAAAAAATCTGTACCAACTGAAGAGGAACCCACGCTGTTGCCAAGAATCTGCACCAACTGGAGAGGAACCCACGCTTCAGATGAAGTGAGGGTGGTGAGAGGTGTTTGTCTGAGCCGCGGGTGAAAAGTGTGGCCGTCCCCAAGGGTGTGCAGAAAAACTTTTTTGCACACCTAGGTGCTCACTTTCTTTTGGAGTATTTGGGGGGGGGGGGGGGGGGGGGGGGGGGGAACGAAGCCCCCCCCCCACCCCACAAAATGCTATACGAAATCCCACATGAAACCATAGGATACTCATCCCTATATAAAGGGGCACCGTGTGCTCTGTAGGCGAACCAAAGTGCATCTACGTGCCCCTTAGCCATGTGCGCCAAGCGCCAGCACGCGAGCACGGGCCCATGCCAGCTAGGCAAGAGGGAGAACATGATCAGCGCACCCTCAGGGGGGGGCGTAGGCCTAGCCCAGGTGTCTTTCCAGCAGCAGGATTGGCTGCAGCGACTGTGTACAAAGAGAAATCCCACGTGATGGCAAAGCTTAAGAAGGGTCCGGGGGCCAGGACGTCTGTCGCTCGTGCACGGCGCAAGACTAGTCACAAACGTTCCCGGCCCACATTTGCAGTAACAGCAGACTCGGAGTCGAGCGAAGAGGGAGGGGCAAGTGAAGAAGAGGGAGGGGTAGAGGACAGCGAGAAAGAGGGAGGGGGGCAGGGGGGAGAAGAGGAGGAAGAGGAGGAGGAGGAGGAGGAGGAGGAGGCCTCCGCCGTTTCTTTCAGCTGTAGTGTCAGTATAGCGAGCAGTCAAACAGGGTTTAATGTTGGACCAACACTATTAGACTATATGCGCATCAATGTTGAGGATACGGGCAACAAAAACAAGAGAAAAAGTGAGGGAAAAAATATATATTCTTCATAAAATTTGGCCTTCCCGGGGGGGGGGATACCTAGGTGTGCGGGACAGCTTTTCTCGCACACCCTTGCCGTCCCAGACAATAAAAAGTCGCTTCACTGGCCAAATATAAACAATCTGACCCTCGGTTTGTCTGGGCCATTTATCTGACCCAAAAAAATATTTCCGAAACGGTCTATCACGGATCCCCGTGCGATAATGGAGTTCAATCCTTTCGAAGTCTAGCGTTCATCCCACCGGGCGTGCGATAAGCCCAAAGCGTGCGAAACCGAGTAAACATGTAACCCTTCCATCAGTATACGTACTGCAGTGCGGGTCTGTCGCTGCACACCCACCCCCGTGCGAAAACTCCGAGACGTGCGGTTTGTTCGTGGGTCCACAGATATGGTCGGGTATGTCTGCCGTGCTTTTTGTATTGCACAGATGGTAGAGAACACCAGACATCGCAAGGCACCACGTTTCCCCAGACGAAGGTCTCCCAACGCCCCCTACACCTGCCGTAGGTACACAGACCGCGACCGTAATGCGAGATGGCGTTGTCTTTCCCCTTGTGATATACATGACCTTTACCAAGTGCTCAAACTGCTACAGCTACACCGGCAAATGGATCAACATGCGCCGGTGGTACTGCAGACTGGTCCTCCTGTTAAGAGCCTTGGTCACACCCGGTTGCAAGTCCTCACAAAAACCTATATTTCGCCTTTTTTCTTCGTTACGCGAGGCATCTATCACGCGGAGCCGCCACAGCGGCCGTATTCCTATGGGACAGCCCGTTATTTATCAACAACTCCTGCTGTAGTGGCGATCAAAAATGCTGCTAACCCTCTAAAGCAACCTCAGGCATGTCTCTTAGCATGGTGCCATAAAAAAATTGGTTCAGATCGAACGTAAATAGAGCGTTTGAGGTCAAGTTGCGCGGGGGATCTTGCACGGGAACGTTAAACAGAACTGGAGGTAGCCGGCTCCACTCCCATACAGTGGGGTCCAAGAAAAATAATTGAATTAATATGCACGAAGCGCGAAAAAGAACAGTCGGAGAAAGAGACGCAGGCGTAGATATAGATATGAATGGAGCCTCACAGAGAGGCCACCACACTGCTATTGCACACGCTCAAACCTCACCCAACACTACCAGTCAGCCATGTACGCAGGACTGCTGCTGTAGCAGCGCGGGGAAGAGTGATGAAAGTGTTGTGTGGTGTGGACGAAGCTCTCATGAATCATCATCATCAGGTAGCTGCTGCTGCTGCTGCTGCTGCTGCTGCTGCTGCTACTGCTGTGCTGCTGCTGTCGCTGTGTGGATGTGCACCACTTACGCTCGTAGCAGCGGCAGCGGGCTCAAAAACTCGCCCCCGACACCCTCTATGTATGTGTGTATTTGGTCGCCTTGGCCGGCAGCGTGTGTGTGTAGTCTACATCTCATTGTCTCTCTTGTTTCGGGAAAGGGTCTGTTGTGGATCAAGAGAGGATTGGCCTGCAGATAGATTGATTGACTTGTGTGCACTTGGTTCACTCGCTTTTACGATGCTGGCAGCAGGCAACGGGCTTCAAAAATCGCTCTCGATGCTTTGCACGATGAATTCCTTTGGCCGCCTTGGCCTGCTGCCGTTTGTACGTCTCATTGGGTTAGGGTTGTTAGGGATGCACCACTGTGTAGAAAGCTCAAAAGATCGGCCTGCAGCAAGCAGCAGCAGCAGCAGCAGCAGCAGCAGCAGCAGCAGCGGATTTACTTTTGTCGCCTCCCTCGCTTGTGGTGCTGCCGACAGCAGCCAACCGGCTCTGACAGTCGAACCAGACCTTCTAGTATGTGTGCCTTTGGCTGCCCTTGGTCCACAGTAGTCTCGTGTGCTGCTGTGCTGGTTATCTCGTGTGTTGTTTACGTGTATCATGTGCTGCTGCTGCTGTGCTACGTCCTTCGGGGGATTCCCGCTCGGCGGCGTGGCCATCGCCCAATCATCTGTCTCTGTCCTACATAATGTCCTACATAGTTGACACGTGATCGGTGGGAGGACGGCATCTACCCGGCTCTAGTCCTCTGAAACATTGATGACTTTTTTTTGTTTTTCCGGTCCAACATAATTTTTGCCCTACGTATGGGTGTGCCAGGTAGACTCATCGGGCGTGTTTGGTCGATATAGGCGATAGAGTTCTTCACTGGAACGACCCTCGCAGTGGCTATCCACAATTGCGTCAATCCCTCCATGCTACCTATGCCTATGTAAACCACTCTACCGAAGTCTCAAGCGAGTTCGTCAACTCCTTCGCAGGTGGAGAGCAGCATGCAGCTTGATGCTGACAGCTGCGGAATGGGTATGAAGCAGCAGCTCTTTCATTTTTGATCGCACGGTATTTGCCAGGTTAAGATCGAAACCAGGGCAAAGCAAATGGCCGCGCGAATAGAACATGACATGCATTGAGGTATCCTGCTGATTTCATAGCCCGCAGCCATCTGCGCGGGGAGTACCAGCGGTGACAAAGGTGTGCACCCGATGGTGTCGCGGGGCACCACATCATGGGGGCTAAAGCTGGGTGCCATCGATTTTCGTGGAGCCCCTGTGTCATGTTTTTTTTTTACCAATAACCAGAAACGGGTTGTATACCCAGGCACTTTATCACCACTCTAGGGTACAGTTAGAAATCAAAACGCCCCAGGCTGTCAGCTGATTCGCCGAAAAACCGTTGTACCCACTTCTGAAGAAACCTCCATCGGGTACAACTTCCACTGAAAGTAGGACCCTCTGGTGTGGCCGACATTGGTTACTGGTGTACCCGGAAGAGGTCGATTTTGTACCCAGAAGTGGTCATATAATCCCGGCGCCCGACGCTCTAGCATTAAACCCGCAGACAAAACCGTGTACTGCACATACCGTATACCGCACATACATAACCACAACCAAATCACCAACAACGCTCGCTCGTTCCTCGTTCATGGGCACCGCCTCCATTGGATACCGGCCCCTCTCAACAGAGGGTCGGACTCGCTTGACGCGCGAGTACGTCGGTGTGGTACTGATCAGTAAAAGCACAGACAGAGAGGGAGAGAGAGAGAGGCACAGAGAGAGAGAAAAACGGGCACGACCTGCCTCGTGCATCATGCTTACGAGGCACAGGACACAGGACACAGAAAGCGGTTTATTGGTTTCGCCGCGATCTACGGCGGACGCTGTCGGAGATTGGTGACGGGTTGATTTCCAAGTGTACCCTGAAATGGTGATAATCCACCCAGTTATACCCGTTTCTGGTTACTTGTCTTTTTTTTTATCTCTGTGTGACCTGCTTGCAACCCGGGTGTAACTCTCCTAGTACGCACCACGCAGTTCCTCCGGGAAAAAAAAAAAACGTCGCAAAAATGTGTGTCAGTCAGTGGTCGAGACGCTACAGTCCCTCCAAAGAATCCGAGCTCCTTGCCAGACGAAGGGTGACTTGGCTTCAGCATGAAAAGTGTCCCCAAAACACGTGGGAAAACTTTCATACTGAAGCCAAGTCAGCAATTTTTTCCAGTACCAGGCGATGTACAGTTTTACGACCTAGGGGGCACGCGGGTTGGGACATGTGCACAGCAAGTCAGAGGCCCAGGAAAGGCATCACACAGCAAATAACACAGCGCACCACCTCAGCCAAGCATGATAGACCAAGGGTTCTCACGTGCGTTGCACACAGCGGAGCCTAGGGTGACTACAAGTGCGGTAAATAGGCATTTGAGTGCTATGTCCCGAAGTGTCCCCATTTGGGCTTCCAGTACCAGGAGGGTGAAGACAGCAACGAAAAAACATGTGTGTCATCAACCGAGGGACGACTACTCCGTAAGTGACACAAGATAGCACACTTACAGAAGATAGTACACCCCCAACACACCTCTCTCTCCAGGAAAGCACACCCGGTGTGGTTTTTTGGGGCTAAAAAAAGACGCCAATTTATCACACCGGTGACACCAGATAACACCCCCCTACAGTTACGCCGCGTTTCCAATCACGGAGCCCCCACTATCACACCCGGCGGCTGGTGGCTGAGACCGGTCTTTATGGTGGCACTTGTTGGAAATTATCATGATCTTGGGCCAAAGATAATTCAGTTTCATGATTTATGGGGCACAAATCTTTGAAAAAATCTTGGCCAAGATTTGTGCGGGGGCCAAAACTTGCCCTTTCGAAAAATCTTGGCCAAAGATAGTTCCCATCGACCTTGGTGGACATATCTTGGCGCGGCTAGGTTTATCTTGGTGGGTGCGGCGAGACTACCACAGGTCAGTCAACCTTGTCGCCCATAACGCTATGAAATCTGCACGTGGCACATTCCCAAGGGCCTCTAAGGCACCCTGGCTTGGGCCGCGTGCGTCATCAACCAAGAGCACACAACTTCCAACTTGCGAGCGGACAGCACCCATTCACATCTCTGACTCCGTAGTTGCCGCATCGAGGCCAAACCTTTCATGCTGCCACCTCCACTAACCGTTCTCTCTCACACGCAAGTGAGTTGGTTGTGGGGAGCTTTTATTATCAGAGATGAAAAGCATCGCTGTTGACACGAACTGTTGTTCCGTCTGTGGAGGGACCGTTCGAAGCGCACTATATTTTCAAGTGGGTAAAAGAGCCGGCTGAATGCTTTTCCACAACAGCTTAGTCGTGAGCGATATTTATCTCTTGACCCAGACCCAAGCCGTATGCACTCCAAACAGATCCGTGAGTGCAGATGACGGCAAAGAAAGTTTGACCTCGGTACGCCTACTCGTTATGAGATACGTGCACGGTTGTCATTGCTTCTCGGGTTGATGGACATTCTTTGCCGTTGGACACCAACGGAACAGTTTTGTTTCTCCGCCTGAATAATACCGAGGCAACGTCCTCTCTTGCTGCACCCCATGTGCGCGCCCACGTCTACAACCCACCCGTGGGGTTAAGCCTATGCAGCTATGGGAGGGACCGCGCCTTCTAGGACTGCGTCGTGCTCAGTGTTCATCACACCGTGGCGTTTGGCGAACAAAAACTCTGAACATTTCTTGGCAAGATGATTTCCAAGATACTGTCACCATAAAGACCGGTCCGACGGCACGGATGTGCACAGCCCGACGTGCACATACGAACAGAGGCACAAAGCTGGTGTGCACCCAAACAAGGACAATACGGAGGCGGAGGAGGTGGACAATCCTCCTGACGTCGCTCAGACGGTTCCATCAACGTCTGCGTCGGCGCCTCCACGGGCGATCACATCACTTTTTCTCGAAGCAACCCACCGCCAAGCCAAACGATAAGACTCCATCATCAGCACCTGCCATCGCAAATGCTGCCATGCTGCGAAAGCCCGCTCAACAGCGTCCGCCGAGGCCAGCGCAAATCGTCGGTTGCTGCAAAACAAGAGTCTGCCGAGTGTTATCACACCCCCCTTCTAACATCACACCCCTTCAGGGAATGTTGGAGCAGGTACATACATATGTCATCACACATCCTTTGTATCGCACCCCCTTGGCCTTATCACATCCCCTGATTGCGGGCTCCTTGGATGTGCACTTTATCACACGGGTGACACGAGATAGCACATGCATGCCAGGAACGCACACCCGATGATCCGTTTTTTTAATTTTCAACTTGTTTCAACTCCAAAATTTCATCACCAGGAGTGTGCTTTCTTTGCGTCATATACATGCGTACGGTACTGGATGCACACGACCCCCGGCGAGAATTCTGTCTTCTGTTTCTGCTATTTCTCTCTCGCTCTGAGGTTTCTTCCTGCAGGTGCGACCAGATTTCCGCTGCCACCATCGCATCCTTACGTCCGAAGTATATCGAAACTAACATGCGTTGCCGCCGGCCTTGCCTGGTAATGCATCCAGCGTGTGGAGGAAAAGGCATCCACATTGATCTCGCAAAGATAAAACACTTGCCTGCTTCGATGTCGTGGAGCGGGTGGGGGGCGTATCCTTGTGGTCGGATCTGGTGTAGAAATCCAATAACCCAAATGGCTTGATAGATTACCGCCTATTCCACGGGGTGCGAAGGTCTGGATCTCTCCTGTGGCCTGTATTGGTCGGTCGCGACTACTTGGTTGGGCCGCACTGCCGTGCATTGTTCCGAGTTTTTCTCCGTTTGTCCGACAAATCCCACCAGAACGCCGAGATGCACCGCGAGGACCGAGAGCGAGGGCGAGGGGTCGCCATGGTTTGTGGAGATTGTTGAAGACAATGCATACCCCGCATTTATACAAGCTGGGCCAGCCAAGAAGCTAACATTCAGTCTTCCAGCCATAA
>CACKRE030004996.1:66914-79386 GCA_902602495.3 Ectocarpus sp. CCAP 1310/34 | reverse complement strand
GGGGGGGGGGGGGGGGGGGGGGGGGGGGGGGGGGGGGGGGGGGGGGGGGGGGGGGGGGGGACTCATATATGCTTTTGCATGCCTTACCGGTTAGATCCTTGACCATGCATCCTCGAGGGGACGGGGAGGGAAACTATGTTGGCGACAAGGAAAAACTGTGGGGACGCGCATTGAAAACAAAGCACTTCCGAGGAAAACGACTGGTACCTCACAGTATTGCGTGCGGCCGCAACAGCAAAAATAAGACAAGACCCGAGAATCCCAAGACGACGGCCGCATAAAAAGTCCCACGCACTGCCAAGCGTCGGACAGATCGATCGATCGACCGACCGACCGACCGACCGATCGACCGATCTCACAGGCAACACAATACAAGACCCACAACAAACGGCAACGATTACACGACAGCACGCCCCAAGCACTGACAAGCGTCTGACAGATCGATCGATCGACCGAACGACCGATCTTGCAGGCAACCCAACCCAAGACCCACCACAAACAACAACGATCAAACGACACCAAGCCCCAAGCACTGCAAAGCATCAGACAGACAAGACCGACCGGCCGACCGACCTTGTAGATGTGCTCAGCGGGGTCGTTCGGTGCCACCTCCGCCGCCGAGGCAGAGCCCGATCGACCGTCCTTGCCGGCACCCTTGGCCACGATACCGGTGGGCGCGGCCACTTCTTCCACTGAGTAAAAGAAAACAGACAAGAACGAGGAGTACGCGCATGAGTATGGTATGTACCAGAGGAAACTACCACTTTCCTCCCCTGAGAACTATTAATAGACAAGGACGAAAGTACGCGCACATGTTTCGTATTAGAGGAAACGGCCGCTTCATCCACTGAAAAATAAAGGAGACAAGGAAAAGAAGCACGGGCGTGTGTGTGTATAGAGGTAACGGCCACTTCCACCGTGACATGGACAAGGACAACATGCGCATGTGCGTTGAATGTAGAGGAAACGACCACTTCCTCCACTGAAAAAGAAAAGAGACAAGGAAAAGAAGCACGGGCGTGTGTGTGTGTAGAGGTAACGGCCACTTCCACCGGGACATGGACAAGGACAACATGCGCACGTGCCTTGAATGTCGAGGAAACGACCACTTCCTCCACTCAAGAAGAAAAGAAACAAAAGGACAAAGAGGACGCGCATGTGTACGGCAAGACGACTTGAGAAACAAAATTGGCCGTGGGGTAGGGTGTGTTTCAGTATTGTTTAGGATACAGTGGCGGGTACGGTTTGAAAGAGATTACTTAAGAGAAAATGCCGATTTAACAGCGTCAAACTGGCTTGTCACGACCATGAGATATACATGCATTTCACAGAACGGCCCAAGAGAAAACCGGATTTGAGAGAGAAATACTGGCTTGTCCCGATCCTCTCTGAAACCGTGTAGCCGCCACTGTATGCATATTCCCGTTTTTCATTCTTGGGCGCGTCAACAAGCGCAGAGGGACACGCGTGACGTCACCGACAACGGCAGGGAAAGGGGCACCTGAAAAAGCTGCGCTTGTGGGAGGGAACACAGCGGGCAGCAATGGTGTGGAGGTCGGAGACGGTTTACCCTTCGAGCTAGCTGGTCTTATGTCGGTAAGAATTCTCGTGGCGTCTCCCGACGTCATGGGCTACTGATCGACTAATTTCCACCACGGCCAATTGGTTGGGATGGAATTTCAGTACGGCCATATTTTTGGTGAAAAGGATGGTAATGGTTATGGCCGTGAATGTTTTGGGGGTGACACCAAAGGCACAAAAAGGAATGTCAAGAGGAGGAGCCAAACTGTCGAGGCACAAAGTCACCAAGCGATCACACGCAAGTCGTGGTGGGAAGGCCAAAACGCGCAATATATCTCGATGTGTGCGTGTGTTCGTAGCAATAAATAGTAGTCTGGCACCAGTCTACACCCTCGGTGTATATGCTTGGCGTATTAGCCGTGGGTCGCGGAAGAGGAAAGTCATCCAGGGATTTTCAACATATATATGCACTTCGAAGCATCTTGTTATTTCTGGGTAGAGAATAAATGACGCGCATCAGGCAGGCGCATTGCGTGTGCAGGTAGAGCACAATGGTAATGGTAGGCAACAGGAAGGCCCATTGCGTGTGTGACACCGTTTTGTTCGTCGGGGGTGCTCAAAACCTCGATACTGGATGTCGACAACGAGGACAACGATTGAATCCCCCCTCCCACCCCCCTAACAAAATAGCTGACCGCCGGGGCTGTGCACGCTCCATACAAAAGCATGCGGGTGCTCAGATACTCCAGGTAGCACGGGCCAGCCTAAACACGCCCCGTTAAACATCGAGGTGCGCTCAGGTGCCCAGACCCGTAGTAGCAGGGACCAAAAAACACAGGAGAAAATGAATCGTCTGTTATCTCACCTACGGGGAGCGACGATAGCACGAGAGGCTGCCCGGCTGTGGCCGGCATGTGCTGGTGGTAGGCCTTCACCGCCTTCTCCAGGGAAGAGAAGCTCATCGGGAGGGCCTCAAGAAGCAGGTGAGCCCTGTTGGCGTTTGTGGAAGCGGAGGCGCGCAGGCGCGCGAGAGAGATATAGATAACGTGGTTGGTTTCTGTATCCCCGAATCCTTCAGACCACCGGTGTGGAACACAAGAAACTCATGCCCCATGCTCTCGCATGGGTTTTTGGCACAAAAACCGTTGAGGTTTGGTGGTGCGCTTCGTGAAGTCTGCAGGGAGCCAGCCGGCAACCAAACAAAAACTTTGACGACGAAAGTGTCCAGCGTTGCAACGACATGGGCCCCGGGGGGGTTGGCGTGCTCTGCCGCAGCAGCAACACGTGTCATCGCACGATAACGCTCCGCGTCTGGCCATTGCACCGCCGCGAGAGGTTTGTCACAGCAACAACCCATACCATCGCACCGACATGTGGAGTAGAAACATCGGGAAGGTTTCCAGCATACGGAGGCATCTTGCGCCTCGGGAGCGGCAAACAAAACACCGAAAGCTTTACTCTGCACACGTGACGCCTCCCCCCAAGTGCCACACCCCACGTGCCACACCCCCTGCTCTGCTACTCCGGTAGGCCAACAACGCCACCGGCACACTCACGTGGTTTGCTTCCCCAGAGGGGGCCCCGTGGTGGACGGCCCATCCCCCTTAATTTCCTCTGCGCCGTGCCCCCCCTCCACGAGGGCATCGGCACCGGCCTCGTCCTCCCCGTCGCTGTCGCCCAGGAGGGTTAGCGCTACCGTCGCCCGATCGCGGACCTGTTTTTTACGTCGTATTGGCGGGGGTTGGTCATGGATGACAGTAGCGCCCGGTTTGGCGAGCCCAGGAGGGAATCTGGTTGCTATTCAGGGCAGGTCGCTACTGCCCGAACAGTGACTAGTTGTTGGGGTGCGGTGGCGGTGCCAAGCGAATTCTTGTGGTCGCTATATTCGTACAGGGCACGTCGCTGAACAGGGGCATGTCGTTCAACCTGGCGCACCACGTTCGTGAGAAGCAACTCGGGCTGTCAGGAGTCACTGTCACACGTACGTCCCCCAACGAGACCGTGGGATATCTCGGGGAAAAAGGAGGGACGCGAAAACATGGTGTGGAGATACAAGTACTCCAAGTAAAAAGAAAAAAGAATGCCGTCGTTCCAGTCTCAACAGCAGCCGTACCGCCGACCACAGAAGTATTTTAACGTTTAACGACGATCCGGATAACGACCAAAACATGGAGGCAAAACGAAGGATGTGCCATTAGGCAGGGGGAAACAGGGATGTTCGACGGCACATATCTCGACCATCCTCCTCCGGCAGAAATTTCCACGACAAAGAGGACAAACACATGTACAGCAGTGTGGAGAAGTGAGGGGGGGGCATCAATACCCCGGATGGAGTCGCTTGGCACACGGTTAACCCGCACAAACAGAGCCTCCCCCGCCACCGCTGTAAAAAGAAGCCTCCCATGCGATCTCACGACCCTTCGCGCTTGGTGACATGAGAGCCTGGTCCCGCGAGAACTCGGCGTGCTCCGTCCCAGCTTTCGAGGGGTGTGAGGTCAACGGTCTAACGACTACGGCATGCGCGGCGATGAGTACAACCCCAAGTACGAGCGGGCACGAATCGCGTTCACCTCGTCGTCTTCGTCCAGCAGCGAGCGCTTGATGAGCACGCGGATGGAGGGTCTGAGGGAAGGCAGCCTGGCGGCGAACTTGGCGAGGGCGGGCACCGCGGCGGCGCGTACCGCCGCGTTCTCCAAGATAACCCTGCGGAATAAATAAATACATCCAGGACAAAAAAAAAAGAAAAAATCGTGTGCTCAATGGAGACGACAACACCAAGCCAAAGTTGCTGTCGAACTTCGTTGTGTCAGCAGCAGACGAAGTCGGTTTTTCGTGCCTGATTGTTGAGAAGCACTTGGGCGACTATCAACCTTCTCCAGGATGGCCAAGCGGAATTGTTGCTTTTGCTGATGTTCTTGTTGTCCTGGCATCAAAAACCGTCCCGGTCTCGGCCCGGTAAACTTCTACATACCCGTACCGGTCCAACTGACGCGGACGAACAAGTCCAGAAAACAAAAAATACATATTCTCAATGGGGACGAAAACACGGCAAAGCTGCTGCCGAGCTTCGGCGTTCGAGCAGCACACGAAAACTCGGTATTTCGTGCCTGGCGACTCTCAAGTAGGTGAATCTCGGACGTCTACGAGTGTGTGATGTTACTCGTGGAGGGATCGAGTATTATTCTCTTTTGCGGGGGAACCTCACAAATGTGCAGTACCTAGCATGGAAGATTGCGCTGACCGCGGGGGGGCGCTTTTCATGCAAAAGTGGATCGGTTGATATATTGTCCAGTTGGTCCAAGGGCTGTTGTGCAGGACGTTGGACTAGTGTGGAATGTTTGTAATCTTCAGTCAACCACTGCTGTGGACGACATCTGTTCGACTCCAAGTCGCCTGCCGTTTCCACGACAGCCGTGATCTGCGAACATATTCATATCACCCAGCACACCATTTATCAGTACAACGCACCCTGCTCCGTTTGGACGAATCGGATGTGCGAGTACACCACCCGTGTTTCCCCCCGAGACAAAATAGCCGCAAAATCGTCTTGTGCTGTCTCATGTGTGTACAAACAACGTTGTTCGTGAGTCGAAAGTCGTCGCTGTTTTCATGCAAACTACCACAGGTAGACGAGTGAATGCGATATTGAAAATTAGGGTCACCTGCAAACGAATCTGATGTATCGGGCGCGGACATGAGAATACAACGTAGAGCCTATCGTAGATGAATCCGACATTTTCAATACAGGCAGTAGAAAAATAGGGCCACCTATTGCAGACGAATCTGATGTATCGGGTGGGGGCATGAGAACATAACGTAGAGCCTATCGTAGATTAGGTCCGACAAATCACTGTAGGCAGTAGAAAAACAGGGTCACCTGTTGTAGATGAATCTGATGTATCGAGCGGGAGCCGACGTGGACGGGCCCAGCTCCCCCACGAGGCTGAGGATCTGCGTCGACAGGGCCGTGAACTCGCAGTCCTCGATGAAGTCGCAAAGGTGAAATAGAGACATCTCCTGCAAAGGTCGCACAAAGGTCGCACAAGAACAGCGTAGACAGACAGATCAGAAGGTGTGACGAGCTGTAGAGTTTGAGCCACGTTGAGGGCTTAGCGGGGGGGGCTCGTGCACGGTATTCCGTGGACGTTGGGCGGGCGAGAGCAGAGACAGGTACACAAAAAATGTTCGAGAAGGAGACTGGTCAACCCTAGCGCTGCAGCTAACCTTGACGGGGTGTCTTCCGCCAGAGAGGAATCTATAATAGATGGCAGCCAAGAGCAAGTTCTTTCCTTCTTTCTTTAGTCTTTGCAGGGACCACCTGGCTAGCAACAATGACCTGTTTGCAGGGGTTACATGTACGCCGGCAGAACTATCGCCGCACGTTTCTGATTTCGTGCCACCGTCGCCCTCGGCGACAAAAGCTCTCCGAACAACGCAGGCAGGCAGCTTTGTAGAATGTTTCATTGCAACACTCGAAACAACTTCAAACACCAAACCACACACAATCCTCCAAATCTGCACGCACTCCGCCCCGGTATCGAACAACCGACTTCAAGAATGCACCACAAGACCAGATGGAATACAGTTGGCGCCCGGTCTAGTTTCGACCGAGGCTGGGGTTCTTCGTTCCAAGGGATATGCCATGCATGGCGGCTACATACTCCTTAGTGTAGGTGTTCTTCACCAAGCTCACGAATGGTGCTCAAGTTCCTAGAAATTGAGCAGGCTAGATCATTTTCTTGACGGCCGATTCCTGAAGTGCGCGTGCTAACTGTAATAGACAGTTCGCCATCAAACACACAAAACACACACGAAAACACGAAAAGCATGCCTTTGTCTCCGGAATGGCGGTCATGAGCTCGACGATGCAGTCCGTGATGGCCTTCTTGAACTCGAAGCCCCCCTCTTCCCTCAGGAACGTGGCCAGGAAACCCACCAGCACGCGGTGCTTCAGCGGGTACTTGAGGCACAGCTGGCAGATACCGAACAAAGAGGGGCAAGGGTTACGTCGACAAAACGGAGGCGGGGAAAAGCAAGGTGCGTCCGGTCACCCGAGGCGCGCGGTGGGGTGAGGACAACTGGCTGGCACACTGGCATGACACACAGCGCACAAACACACACAGCATACTCCGCTGCTACGGTTTTTGTGTTAAATCCGGAGAGCAGCTTAGCCTCCTCCACGACCCCCCCTCACGGGGTCCCAGATCATGGCCTCCTGATAGCATTTTCTCTTCTCAGGCGCACTGAGTTGTTCATTGGTAAGCCGGTTAGCGCGGTCGATGCTATCCAAACACACAAACACACACATACCTGACGGATAGCCTTAACGACAACGATCTTGAACTCGTCGGCGATCTCGTTCATGAAGGAGGAGATCTGCTTCATCAGCCGGTCCACCGACCCCTCGGAGCCCGTTTTAAGCAGGGTTGTGATGGCCAGGGTGGCGATGGACCTGATCTCTCGCGCAGGTATGTACAGCAGGTCACAATTCATCATCTTCATGGTCATTAACGTACACACACGACAACAGCAACATCAATCACAATATCAGAGCAAAACGGCTTGGATACCACCAAGATAAAACGGAAGGGATACATCGGACATCGGACAAACACCTCCGCGTCAGAAATTGCGCTCGAGCGTCCTTCCTAACTTCCTCAGTGGGGCCGCTCTCGCCATGGATAAAGCTGGTCGGTCGTTCGGGTGCCATCCACGCTATACTACGAGACACGAAGCAAGTTATACATACCAACACGTCTTGACTGCCGCTGGAAAAATCTCCTAGACTGAATAATCTGCGTGGACTGAAACAAAATTGTCCTGAAAATCTTGTGGACTCAAGTCTCTTCTTGCAGTACACCGTAGCTGCTAGACTCAAATATCTTCCAGACTGAAAAAACTACTGTGATCACTCACCTGTTAGGGTCGGAGATGAGCACCTCCATGTCCGAGTTGCACTTGAGGATGCTCATGGGGTACTTTGCGGCCACCTCGCTCAGAGTGCGCATCGTCCCGAACTTGAGAGCGGGCTTCACGGAGGTCAAGAACATCTGATGATGGCAAAGGCAAACAAGATAGATACACACGCGAGCCACGATGACGCGTCGGGGATAAGAAGAATGCTATGCATATCACAAGGCGGAAAACCAGCCAAGCATCCAGCCGCTCTCCTTCCATTCACCGAGACTACTGATGTCACATCTCAAACAGGTACCCAGTCTCTCTTTGATCGTACGATGAATGTTTTCTGAGACGGGGGTTCGAGACAAGGATATGGGTGATAGACAAGTTGATGATGATGTTGCGCGAATGCTGCTGACGAAGGTGCCAGGGGCCCTGACCACGGCTCAAGAGAGCGAACATGCGCACGCATACCACGTAACCATGCGACGGGCAAAAGGCAGAGCGGGCAAATGGCATACATTGTACCACGTTTGAACAAAAAAAAATACAAAAAAAAAACTTGCACACGAAAGGTCGATGCCAACATAATAATAGACATATCAACTGTTTGAAAATATAAAAACCAGGCTGATGATACAAATGTGAATGCATCCGAAAGGTGCCTATTTTCCGAAACAAGGTGGTACGTACACCACAACGGCAATGTCAGACGCGGCAGGCGGAAACGACGGTCGGACCTGGAGCACGTTGATGGCGGGGGAGAGGTCGTTCATCTCCACCCCAGGGAGGTTGCAGATAGCCCGGGCCGCCTCGTACATCACCATGTCGGACCGGTGGCGCAGGGAGCTCTCCAGGAACTGCCAAAAAAAAAAACGGCAACCACATCAACAATAACCTTCCGACTGCCACTGGTTTTATCTCCAACTGGTGGTATTTCTGTGTTTCATGCGTCGTCGTCTCAAAAGCAAAGACGCAAGCACAGATAGAAGTAAGTGGGATGGGATGGGCGGGAGCGTATACACAGCACCTTGTAAGGTAAAGAGAGATGTAAATGAGAGCACCTACAGTGATTACTCACAGGGACACGCTCAAGGAACTGCAATACTTTTGTGTATCCAAGACGGAGCCGTGCAGGCGCAGGGCGACGACACAAGAAGAGCGACCAGCGCGAGAGAGAGGCAGACGTGGATGCTGTCAAAAAATCGAAAAAAATAAAATAATAAAATAACAAAACGTAAATAGTATTAATAAATAGTGGATTTTCCGCACAAAACAAACAAGCCAGTCAACGACGCAGCGGAATGTCTCAGATATATGGTACGAAACATCAAAACATGATGCCAACAAAGGTAGGACGAGAAAGGAAAGGAAAGCGTGCCTGGTAGGCTGCCCGCGCGTTGGTGGCCGAGATATCGTCGTGGAGGATCTTGCTCATGTAGCGGATCAACAGGCACACCGCCAGCGGGCTGCGCATCGGACTCTTGGACAGCTGGGTCACCTGTGTTCGAAGAAAACCGAACCGACGCCGCCGGCCGTGATGCGGGATGGGGTGCGACTTACTCCAAGAACACAACACAAGCAGACATACGCTTCTAGGCGGAAGTAGATGAAGCGACGGTCTCTCGTGAGGCAAGGCAGGCAATCGGGCACGCTTGCCCCGCCGAAATATACTGACTTCCCAAAACTGAAACAAACAATCCTTGACAAAATAGCCAAAACAATCTTGAAACTAAAGAAAAAAAAACTCGATAGTTTTGGTCACATGGTGTGTCGTCTGTGCTCCCCATACAGTGGTAGGCCTTGGACAGTGCCGGTTTCCTCGGCTTGCGCACACTGAAATACCGAGTCGTTCTGTACTTCAAATCGTGCCGGTGTCCGGTATAGTGCCGATATAATATCTAGACACATACCGGCACTATACAGGGCCGACCCAGTATCGAGTCTGCTGTACAAATGGCTCTGTATGTACTTTTCGTGTCCCGTGCTTGCAGTACAACGCGCGCTCTATCTTGTCTCGGTATGTCGCCCAAAGCAGCGGCGGAAAGCCCAGGGGGCACTCAAGGGAAAACGTAAGCGTTCTTTGGCATTGCAAGTGCTCTCCTGCAAAAGCGGCACCGAGCCCTTATAACAAGTTGTACACTTTTTTCATCTAGAAGGGAGTATTGCAAGGCTAACCGGTCAGCAACGACAACCGAAGCTATGCGCAGAGCACGGTGCACCGCACAAATAGCCATGTTCGAGCCAGCCGGTAGAGGCTGTCAATATTAATACACATCCAAGTCTCACCAGCTTGGACACGGCGAGCTTGTCGTGGGCCTTGATCTGGTAGAGCAGCGACAGGGCATGGTACTGCACCATCTCGTGCTGGGAGCTCACGCCCTCGGTGACCTCGTTCACCCACCGGCGAACCACCTTACGCCGGACATGAAACAAGAACAAATGCAGCAGCAGCAGCAGCAGCAACAGCAGCAGCAGCAGCAGCAGCAACAGCAACAGCAACAGCAGCAGCAACAGCAACAACAAAAGATCGGCAAAAAGGGTGTGTTAATGTTCTCCGCAACGCCGTTCACCCGAAAACTACACGAGAAAAAAACGAGCCAAGGGAGGGGCAACCAAGGCAACAAAAACAACCTATACCATCGGGAATGTCGTGCCACGGAAAGATATTGCCTACAAGTTTTGAGATACCACCTGCTTCCGACACGTTGCCGTACCAAACGCGGCTCTGCTGTTCTCCACAACCACCCAAGCAAGTTACACCACCTCTAGGGTCCTTCAAAGGAACGATACCGCTCACAAGGTATGGCATACGACCTGCTTCCGCGACACATGGTCGTTACAAAAGCGACCGGGATACGACTTACTTCAGGGCTGATCTTATAGAGGAGGATGCCGGACACGAGGGCCGAGCTCGACACCAGAGAGTTCTTGTCCACGATGGCCTGCTTCAGGTACCTGTCGCGCGAGTTCATCGGTCATGTTAGAAGACAAGCTCCTCTAACATATTGGCTCATCCTTGGGTAGTTGGCCTCGTGAACACGGAAGGCGTCCGCGTGAGTCGGACCGGTGCGGATATTACGAGGTACTGAGCGGAGACCGGCACGGTTTGCAATGGGGACATACAAGCAACAGCAACAGCAACAACGGGACAACCGGCTGTGCTAATGCGGCCATTTACACAGCGACCGCTACAGTCAGCTCTATGCCTTCGTAGAACAGCTCGTAAAAAACACCCAAGAATCGCTCCAAGGCAAGGAGCAAGAACAAACATGGCCTCACCTCTCGATGGCCCCTAGCATCGTTGCGTCGATGATGCGCGACAGCACCCGGATGGAGTTGGCCCGGTAGAGGTCTTCGGAAGAGTTCATGTCCTTCGTCAGGCTCGACGTTACTGTTGGTGTTCGCGTAGGAAACAGCAAAGCAAGCGCGCGGCGGCGGCGGGGGGAAGTGTTGCTGTTGCATCAATATTATTTTTGTTGTAAGATGGTCGCATCTTCTCGTTGTCGGTGTTGTTGCCGCCGCTGACCCTCTCCCCCCTCCTCAGCCCCTCAGTTGTTGCCACCGCATTTTCAAAATTGTTGTCAATGATAATGGGCTTTGAGTCAAAAACACATGTGTGGCATAATGTATACGCGCCAGTTCCTTGGTATCCCGCACATATGTTCGGGGTCACATTTCTCACACCCCCTTCTCGATGAAGCGACACCAAGTCCGTCAACAATACGTTTCCGAAAACCACGGCTGTTCGCAACAAGACCAAGAACCACTTCGTGATTTGCTGACGCAATAAATCCACACAGCAGCAGAATCCGAAACCACTTGGACTAGAGAACAACGCACAACAAACGAACAACTGCTGCTCAACGCAATTCGCACGTGGCTGCGTGGAGTAACCTATTGATGTCGCTTTCAACCCATTCGACTTGGCAGCGCTGCCTATGGTCCAATCGTTTGATTTCGGCTTCCAAAAATAGCTCTCTCAGCCTGGGTTGTATCAAACCACTGATAGATTGGTCGGCGCAGACTTGTCGGATGGTTCGATTTCGGCTTCAATTGACCCCCTCACCGATGATGACGTCATCTGGGTCACACGTTTCCGCCACCTCCTTGATGAAGAGGTACATCATTCTCCTCAGGTTGTGGTCCTGGCTCTGGAACAGCTTCGTCACCCCGAAAAACACCTGAGGGGGAATGCGGGGCAATGCGGAGCAAAGTATTTTTTAATGCCATGCCGTCTATTTTGGACGTCCGTCTTAATATACTTCGGAACAATTTCAAGACGCACCTGCAGGAGTCACGCAGGAGGAAGGCCAAACAGGGGTTCATGGGCGGCCTAGTAGATATAACTAGGAATACGTACGTGGGACAATGAGACCGCCGCACGATGCCAACGAAACGCAAGTCACGGTTGCAGGTGGGGAACAAACTCATGACAAGCACGGCTCGCTCCGAACAAAAAAGGGCACGCTACACCTGTTTTGTAAACTAGAAAAACGGCCACCGAATGAACGCGTGTAGGGTCGTACAAAGGTAAATAACGTCAATCCCAGTGCCATACAAGGTGGCGCTTACAAAAGCAGAATAAAACGGAGATTCGCCCTTGAGGCAAAACCATCAATAGCCTTAGTGGGGGTAAGACCGGTGGTTTGTCCAAGAACACAAGAAACGCAACGACGACACACTCTCGTGGCAAAACAACACCATCAATCAATCAATCAATCAATCAATTATTTCCGTGCTTTCTGACGACCACAGGCACGGCGGTTTGCACAAACATAAATAAATAAATGAACAACGCATTCTCGTGGCAAAATCATTGACCAATCAAATCAATCACCTCCGTCGTTTCGGACGAAGACAGCGTCTCTCCGGTGTTGAGGATGTAGAGCAGCTTCGTGATGAGCATCCCGCACCGGCGGGGGTTGTTGGTCACCACGTTGCTGTCGCTGAACACCCTGCCCTCCTGCAGCACGGTCGCCTTCTCCAGGTCCTGGTACGGAGAGACTGGGGGTAGACGTGTTTCGAGAAGGGAGGTGGGGGGTGGGGT
>CACKRE030004996.1:48335-66897 GCA_902602495.3 Ectocarpus sp. CCAP 1310/34 | reverse complement strand
GGGGGGGGGGGGGGGGGGGGGGGGGGGGGGGGGGGGGGGGGGGGGGGGGGGGGGGGGGTACTCAGTTCACGTGCACTCCTTTGGGACGATCGCCTCCTCTATGTCTGAATCGGGGAGACTGAGGGGAGGCGTGCTTCGAGGAGGAAGGTGAGGAGCGTGGGTACTCATAGCCGTGCATGCCGTAGTCTTTCGACCATTGACTTCACATCCCTACAAAGCCGGGACGGAGCACGCCGGATTCCCACCTGACCGAGTTAGGGGGGTTCTACGCCGAATGGTGCAAGAAGGGGGCATGGGAAATGCACTTCCACATGGCAACCGTCACGTCAAACCGCAAAACCGTCCCTATAAAAATGTACTTCGTACTTTCGCGCATCACTCGAAAATAAATATTCATACATGTGCGCAGCACACATGATTTAGTACGTGCGGGTAGCAAGGGGACGCACACCATGCAGGAGAGAGGAACAAAGAGCATTGAAGGGGGTACACACAACACAGATAAGCAACACAAACTCGCGGTCGCGGTTGATGATCCTTTGCACCCCTACTCCCGGCAACAAACGTCTGCCGCCGCCCCTCCCGTAGCATTTCTACGGAAGGGCCGGCCGGGAGGGAACACGACCTTCAGGTGTGCCTGCGTGCCAGCATAAGCAGAGCTTCCTCAGGCCGTACACAGCAGTGACACAATCAGCTCTCTCGCACGGTACATGTGCCAAGCGATGAGGCCTAGTCCGCTCCACACAGGAGACGTACGGCGATATCACACATGAAGTACTTCCCAGAAATAGCGGTTCTCATCCCACGCCCACTGGCAAGGCATTGGCGCTGCGCTTCCCTCACGCTGCACTCCCACGCCCATCACAAATCATTCCACCGGAGGAAACGTCTACTTCGATCCATAGGGGCAAAACAAAACCCCTCAGCCCTCGCCAGCAGTAGCCGAGGTGCGCCTTACGACAGCCTCCAGCGTTCACGTGCGCCTTCCGTACCATTCCACGACTGTTGTAAACATCCAACGAGAACAGAGCAAGACTGCCAAGACAATAACAACAACAGCGGTGGCAGCCGGTAATCATCACTCACAGTCATCTTCATCCTCGTTCTTGAACTTGTCCTTGAGTCCCTGGAACTCCTTCAGCACGGAGGTAACCGTTATCGGCTTGTCGCCGCCCATGGGGTCGTTGAACCCACCCCCGGGGCCCCCCGGCACTCCTGGCATGTCGTTCATCACGTCCTTGGTACGGCTGACGCGAAATATTGAAGAACGAGAGAGAGATAGAGCGGGAAGGAGATAGAGAGACAGACAGAGGGGGGGAGACACAGAGCCGCAGCGAGACAGACAGACAGAGACAGGGGGGGAGAGACAGAGAAAGTCAGAGATACAGAAAGACAGATCGACAGACAGACAGACAGACAGACAGACAGACACCACAGGCAGACAGACAGCGACAGAGCCAAAGCCGGCACCATCAGACACATAAACGACATCTACGGTAGCACAACTATTGGTCCATCCTCGCAGAGGGCACGCTGCTGCGAAAAGGCGGTTGGGGGAATCAACCAGAGAGTCGAATAAACGTGATGAGGCACGCATGTCCTTTGCCGCCTCGTGGCATACCGTCCCGTGTGAATCGCCTTGACAACGGGACACACGGCGGTACAGCAGTGATGGGTGCCATAAGAAACTTCCGGTCATATCCCGGAGACAAAGCAGCTTGAGGTATCGCTCGCGACTTAAGGCCGCCCCCACCCCCCCCTCACAATTCCGCCTGGGTAGATTTTGTCTACAATCCACTCTGCAAAAAGGAAGGGAGGGGCACAAATCTGTTCGAGCGGTTCGCATGGCTTTGCCAAGAGCTTGCTTTACACGGAACGCTGGCAGATTATGCCTACCTCCCACCATACATAGAGAGTCGAGGAGTGGGGACAATTTTCCCAGAGTGGGCGTGGGGTTTCCATGGGACAGGGTATACCGCATATGCTGAGACTTTTACGCTTCTTCGACCAAGAGACGCCCTTCCTCTGCTATGATGTGTCTCAGCAGAGGGTGGGGGGGAACACTCAATCATAGACTCGGTCTCACGATATCAACGAAGGGAAAATCGCAGGCGGCGAGCGCTACCACACCGTGGCAAACGGGTGTGTGCCGCGAGCACGGTCCAACTCAGAGCCTGCTGAGGTAGGTCGAAGGCAAAAGCTAACAGCAACATCTCTCGTGTACCACGAGAGCACCCTTGACGCACAGACATGACCCGAGCAGGCAGGGCCACCGACAACGAAACCACCCCCGACATCCCGGACGGAGCACACAACCGAACAAATGTCCTGGAACACTTTCTCTCTGAGGCTTGTTGGAAAGGAGTACATGGAAACTACACATCATCTCACGAGCAAGACTTCTGTACGTTTTCCCGCTCCTGATGATTTTCAGATAGGGGATGCGTTGAAAAGGGGTTTACAGCAAGTGAGAGGGTGTGAGGGAAATCTGCTTAGTGGGTGAAGATGCAGACTTATTTCCGAGTAAGCCCATGCGGCCAAAACACCGACCGCAGGAGGGCGAGGTTTCCATGCTACGTTTCCATAGAATTTAGATCGCTCCGACACTGCTGTGCTCTCATGTCCTAAGCCCACTCCAGAGGGATCCTATGTGCAACTTCGAGCACATATGAAAATACTCACGGCGATACTGGATATTTCGTCCCTGCAGGGGGCAGTGGCTTGTGACCACGGAAGGCGTCCGCGTCAGCTAGACCAGTACGGACATAATAAGGTACTGAGCGGAGACCGGAACGGTTATGAATGTGAAGACAACAGAAACAACAACAACAACAACAACAACAACAACAACAACAACAACAACAACAAACAACAATTCTGGGTGCACGGTGATGTTCAGCAGGACCCAGCGGCAGCCCCACCCTCGTCGAAAGGGCCGCCTTCGGGAGAAATTAGGTTTACGCATTGTCATATGAAGAAGTACACCAGCGAGGGTGTGCGCAGACCCTTGTCCCTAACCCTCACCCAACTCTGCAAGCTTTTATCAACCCAACGTTTCATGCTATATCCAACATGTTCAGCTAAACGACAAACCCAGCGGCAGCCCCACCTCGTCGCAACCCGTTGGGGTGCTAACAGCCGTATGTACGTGAGAGAGGCAGTCCCTACCTCGGCCCCTTGCTGTGAGGGGACCGCGTCACGCGCTTCATGTATCATCTCTCTGAATCTAATTGGTTAAGCTGAAGCTCACGCGAGCATGTGCCGACAAGTTTGTGGAACGCATGTGTGTGGGCGTGGCCCGAGGAATGTGATGAACACAAGGGGTGGATGGTTGCTGATATCCACCTTGCTTGCCGGTTTTCTTCGGTCGAGAGCAAAGTACACGAGGGGACGATGAAACAGAAGTAGAACGTTGCTCATGAGCATCAATCAATATTGATTTCACATGCTCTAGACACATGTTCCCCACGGCTCGGACAACGCACGTGAGCCACTATAGACGGCGGTTAAAGGGTGTGATCTCACGACGGGTGCATATGGTGTGCCCACCAAGCTTATGCCCACAGGCATTGATGTGTGCACGGGTGGGGTGCTAAAAGGCGGGGAAACCACGAGTTGAGCTAATGCAAGACGCTTCTTTCCGCCTGTGTACCCGCCCTCACAGGGTTCGCTCAGGTCTTGTCATGCCAACCGCTACGGCGAACACGAGAAGTTTGCGTCGGTGGTCTGTATACCAGAAACAATCTGCCGCTGCCGAGTTGTGCTAGCGCTAGGTGCCAACTGCGGAACAAACGCAATCAGCACAGCAAACTTTTCCTCAGAGTACAAGCAGTACTGCGGTCGCACCAAGAAACTGAGAACATACCAGTGACCTTCGTTAGCCGCGGCCGTGCACGCGTAATCAGCAACACCTCCGCACGGCAAAGCCAAGCGAGCCACCCCCGTCCGAATCACCTCAGACTATCCTACAGAGCACCTCACCTAGTCTTCAAAGGGAGTGAAGAGACCTTTTCCTCCCCGCACTTCGCCTCTGTGTCGTGAGAGAGCGGCAGGTTAGTGTTCCAAGGCGTATCCCATCCAAGTCGACAATTCTGCCTCCTACAACCTCTCCTCTCCTGTTTTTTGCGCCCTGCTGCGCCTTCCCCCTTCCTTGAACTGCGTCCTTCTTCCCCCCTCAAATACTCTCTTCTGCTTCGCTGTGTGCACACGTTTGTTCCGTGGCTGCCTTGCAACAGGTCAGGGGGCACCGTGATGCGCTAATCACTGCCCCACCTCCAAATTCAACAGTTCGCGAAACATGTCTGTGGATGTGCCTCTCTTCTGCCCGGCTGTCGGTGTATTGTATTGGTGACACACGGCCACGGACGGAGAGGAAGCCCAAGACAGGGAGGACTGAGTCCCTAACCGCCATTCTAGGTATGTTGTTGGCCAGGATAAGCTGCTCGGGTGCTGCCTACGCTAACGAAAATTGCACCTGGAAAGTGTCAAAAGAACGGGCGAAAGCGTTGTGTTGCAGCAAACAGAATGACCTCCAGAATCAAGTATCGCGCAGAGAGAGGTTCACTGCTGCACGAAAGAGTGCTGGTGCCTCACAGACCCTCTCTTGCATTGTCCAACTAGTCCTCTTGCAACTGATCTGTCAGCGTGGGTAGTTGTCGTGGTTCCAAGTCCCGCAGGGCCAACAAAAAACGTGGTATTTTGTTTCTTCGACAGGGGACAGAACATTGCCTTTATGCTCCACTGCCCACACCGGTACCGGGCCGTAGAGCTAACGGTAGCGGTAACGACGGTGCCGTAAGAGGGAGGGGTTCAGAACAACACTGATGCTGCTGCGAAAGATGCGCACATCTCCTTTTGTGCCTTGTCTTTGTTTGTGGTGAGCTGCCGGGACTGACTGGTTTTCACAGGAGCAGGGCCCTTGTATCCAACCCGCTGTATGCTGATCACGTTACGGAGCGTATAGACCAGTTGTCCTCGAGAGCAGGCCAAGCCACCGTTGCACACCTGGTGTACTACTGTTGTTGCTGTGTACACAAGGGAACGTGCCCCAAGATCAGTCTTTCAAATAATGTCAAATAAATCCAAGTTGCAAATAGATTCGGCTGTATCATCAGGCAAGCGTGGAGGGACGTACCCAGTTCATGAAACTCACCGCGGGAAATTCCTGTTGGTAGACATCATTGGCTGCCGGGCTGCAGATACCTACCGTTTTTTTTCCTATCCTCGGGGATAGCAGCGTTTTGCGCCCTTGGCTGTTTGTCCAAGACCAACAATCATTTTTACCTGATTCTAAGCTTTGTTCCTCTTCTAGAGGCGAGTAACCGTCCCTTGCCATCGCGTTGCGCCTCGCGCCGTTGTCGCACGCTCTTGTTACGCTACGGAGGAAACAGGTGTACCGCGCGCGCGCTGATTCACACCACCGACCGCAACATTCTCGACCGAAAATCTCACACTAGAACGACTACATCACCGCCCTGCCGGCCTTCATTCGACGCGGCAACCAGGGAAAAGGCTCCTCTACACCTCCTCCAGACCCTCCGAACCCGGTAAAACAACCGTCAACGGCGACCACAAGCGTTTCGATCAACTCACACACCCCGAACACCCCCTACGCGGCGTGTATAAATCAACCGACCTCTCCTCATCTCCTCCTCCTCCTCATCCTCCTCCTCCTCCTCCTCCTCCTCCTCCTCCTCCTCCTCCTCCGACGTAAGGCTTGCATAATCATGTCGGAGACGACGTCGGGGAAGTGGTTCAACTTGGGAGGTGGCGGAGCGGACTCCCAGCCGGCGTCGTCGCAGTCTAGCCGCTTCCCGTCCATACCCAACGTCAACATCCCGGGATTCCGGAGGGAGCAGGTGTGTATGTACATCAAGAGTCGGTGTGACGACTGACCAAGCCGCGGAAGTGGGCCTCGCGCCCAAAGGGACGGGTGGGTCCAGTGGTAGTTTAGGCCGTTTCAGAACCGCGCCCAAGTGGCAAGTTACCGGCCTATCAGAAGAGAGCCAGGTAACAAGGTTACCGACGTTGTTCTGCTGCTGGCGGGAAGAGGAAGGAGAGCGTCTCGCCGACCCTTTCGCCAAGGTGTCAAAAATGTTCCGGGATCTGGTACAATTAGAGGTGGGCCTTCGATACAGCCGCGGTGCGAACATGCAAAATGAATCTCGTGTAGGAATACGGCTACAAGCCGTGCTCGTTCGAGCTGATGGCGCGCACGTACATCGGGGCAGCAATGAAATGACGTACGCCAGCGAGGGACCTACATCGTCTAGCTTGTAGAAGTGGAGGATGGGGGCCAGAGGGGCAGACGACAAGTCCAACGATGGGAGGAAAAAAGAAAAAGAAACGGCTGTTTTTGCTCCGTCTGAGAGTGTCTAGAAAAATTCTTCAGAAAAAAACCACCGGCTGGAACCACAACAGGCATGCGTGCACTACGTTTATTTGGCTATGCAGGAGAAAGAGAAGAAGTAAATCTGATTATCTATCCCGCATGCCGTTACAACCGCTGACGACGACGACGGTGGGGACGGCGGCGGCGGCGACAGGAACCGACGCTAGCGAACGAGATGTGCGAGATGTGCCCGTCCCTGACCTTCCAGCAGCGGGTGGGGGGCTTCGTGGTCTGCCTCGCGCTGGGGTACCTGCTGTCCTTCCTCAGCACGGCCATGCTCTGGTCCGGAGACCTGTCCTCGTTCGCGCTCATCTACTGCCTCGGCTCTCTCATCGCCATCGGCGCTACCTCGTAAGCGATTTCTTTACTCTTACTTCCGCGTCGTCTGACGGGGGTTTATCGTTGGCGGTGCATTTCGTGCTGCTTTAGGTACCGCAGGAGGGGAGGGTAGAGAGGAGCCCTTCTGTGTGACCACGGGTTGGAGTAAACGGCACTGGTGCTTTGAGCACTGATTTGAAGTGAAGACAAATATATATATATATATGTATATACTGTTCCGTAGGTGACCCTAGATACCACACCCCCGATGTCCAAAGCTTGATTACTCCACAACGAAGAGAACCCCGTCATCGGATGACGTATTTTCGGAAAGCGCTCAACAAGACGTTCCAACGCCGACATTTTCGGCACCGGCACTCTTTCTACGGTGGAGTATTCGAGCTTCGAAAATCGGTCCACGGGGTGAGGTGTCTTTGTGGCAGCTACCTGGTTGGCCTTGCACGATTTCTATTTTTTGGCCATGTCGGGAGAATTGGGGGCCGTTTGGGCGGTCTACGACTGTTTTCTGGGGGGTCCCCTGTCGAGGGTAGGATTTGGCGGAGCAGCCTGATTTGTATAGGGGATATTATGGTGGAGTCTCCGGATATTTTTTGCCTCCATCTGCACCAAACCACATCGTGTAGCGTGTCTCTAAGCAGAAACTGCTCCTCAACTCATTTCATTAGCGTTCCGTCGTGAATGGGTGTTGCATTGAATCATGTTGCATTGAATTGCTGCAAAGTCTTAATTGTTGGATGGGCAATGCTGTCGTGAGCAACTCAGGAGATCTGGTATCCCCGGCATCAATGTGGTTCTCGGGCTCTCTCGCGCTCTCGTTATCCTGGCCTACACGAGCATCGTCTTTCTTGGCCTGTGCCCTCCGCGTGAGGTCCCTTGTGGTCCTCAACGTTAGAAAATACTTCTAACTCGTGTAGACCAATCAATGTACGTGCACGGATTACGGTGTCAAACCCGGAAGGATAGGTAGGTAGATGGGGGGTGGCAAATGAAATACATTCTGAAACGGGGAGTCTCCGATCGACCCGCGATGGATGACGAGAATACACCCCGTTCTGAACACACTCTTGCTGAATCCTATCGCCTCGTAAGGAAAGCAACCCTAGGACACGATTGCGGTTTGAGAGTGTCCACGCTGCGCTAACGGCTGTTACTGCTGCTGCTGCTGCCGTCGAATACGTGGCGTAACGCCACACCGTCCGTCCCAGGTTCCTGATCGGCCCTCGTCGGCAGTGCGGCAAGATGTTCCACAAGAAGAGACGGATCGCGTGCGTCATTTACCTCGTCTTGCTCTTCGCGGTCATCATCTTGGCCTTTCTCGTAAGTAAAAAAACAACAGTAATAATGAAAGCGGACGAGGTAAGTCCGCCGCCGCGCGCCCCCATAGCAACCCCGGCGCACTGACACGCGTGCTTGATAGTCTCAAACTCAAAAAATTGGCGAAACAAGGAGTAACCCCCCCCCCCCGCCCGCATACATGTCGTGTTTTCTTGAAAGGGTCTGTTTGTGTTGTTTTGCTGCGCGAGTGTGAGCGTTTCGCCTGCTGCCTCCTCCAACATGCCAGTTTTTGACCGGCCTGTCGTTGTCGATGATTTGTCGCGTAAGAACTGCCCCCGCTAGCAGCAACCCAGCGGCAACCTTCGCACGGCCTTACGTTTTAAGTAAACATGTTGCACGAAGCATGCAATTGGGGAAACTGGGTTTAGGGGTAGGGCTAGACGCTGCGCAGCCCCTCCCTGTTCTATTTCCTCGTAAACATATTTCTCGAAACGGCGATCCCGACAATCCTGCCTGGCCTGAGATCGTAGCGGTGCCTTGTCACCCCCCCTTCCGACGGCCCGCCCACCTCTACCCAGATGTTGCCTTAGCGAGTAGACTATATCAAGCTTGTTTTTGGTTGGGGGGTACAGGTTGGGGTTGGGGGGGTAGAGATAGGATACGAAACCCCCTCTCTATCTCGTAGATTGACAATGAAATCCTCGCGATGGCGGCCCCTTGTCTGCCTTTCTCTCTCATCTGTTAACGCTCCTCCCCCCCCGCGTCTCCTTCCCCTCCGCGTTCCGATCGCTCTTCTTGCCGCAACCTTCTGAAGGGCACCCCGGCAGGCATCATCCTGCTCATTCTCATCGTGCAGATGTGCGCCGCCGTGTGGTATACGGCCTCGTACATCCCGTACGGCCGGGCGATGATCAAGGGCACCTTGTGTCCGTGCCTCAAGGACCTTGAAAACCAAGATGGGTAGTAGTACATACTGTACAGTAATCCATTTAGCGACGAGGTGACGGAACCGTCAGTAGAGCTGTACAGCTTGTCTTTGTTTCCTTTCTTCTTTTGCTCTTTTGCTTGATGTTTTGCTCTTGTGAGAGTGTTTTGTCGGTGTGTGGGGGTGGGGTACGGTTCGGTAGGCTCTTCATTTTCTTTGTTTTTCGCTTGCCTTCGGTGCTAGCTAGGGTTGTTGTCGCCGAGGTCACGGGACGATGGTACACAGCTCGATTGAGAGCAACGAATGTTCTTTGTAGGGAGCGTAAGGCGCACAGAAGGCAGGCAGCAAACAGGCGGGCGCGCTGAACAAGAAGCGTGCTTCACACTGGCCCTCAGCTATCCAGCTAGCCGCGAGAACACGGGTGCGAATGTTTGAATTGAATCACACTTTCACGAGACAAACCTTGGTCGAGCTTTTGGCTGGACTGACGTGCACGGAGGCCGTAAACGTACGCTCTTCTTCACCTGTTTCACGAAGGACGAAAAGTTGTGCACCTTCACGACTTATTGGCAGTCCTTTTGGTCATGTGTCGAGGACCAAAAAAGTGGAACTTCGCTGAATGCGTGTCAGGAAAAAATAAACACGGCGGGGTGAAAGTGGGCGTCGATTGATGAGCGAGGCCTATTTCGCTGACTCTCTACCCCGCTCGCTCTTTTACGAGTCGCTTTTTTACCAGGGACCATACATACGTCGTTTACCCTACACAAAACAGAGTTACGGGGTATGGGAAGGCCGGCCGTGGGTATTGGGAAGTCTTGTTGGCCTTCAAATACTAAAAAAGATATGAGCGTTTCCTCTTGCTTTTTGTCCTCTCTCTCTCCAAAACGAGAAGTGCTCTAGGGAGAAAATAATGTCCGCGTTTTCCATCGACAGGCTCGACAAACTGGCTGTTTTTGAGCCCACTCCCGAGCCCACTCAGGGACAAGAGGAAGGAAGGCTCGGTGCGCATGCGTTCCGGCCTCCTCTGGGTGGGTTCGGCAGGAAGGGCACACACAATGTCCCCGGGTTGGTTGGGTAGGAAGGACAAGCAATCCCCCCGTCATCTTACGTCCGGCGGTTTGGGAGTGTGTTCCGTTTCAAGAGCGTCATCATCGACGGCGGACCGGACCACGCCTCGACATCTAAAAACGTCTTCGTCGTATCATGCTCATCTTCATTGTGATAAATTCGTTTCTCCTTTTTACATTTTCCGTCTTCCTTCCCCTCTCGTCGTTGCGTAGCTTCCTAAACGACGCAAAGTCCCACCGACCGTGTTTTGTCAGCAACCAATACGGAAAAAGAGAAAAAATGCCTGCCAACCAAAAAAAGAAAAAAAAAATCTCGACACAATACACGGACCAACTGAACCTAGATAAAAAGGATGGGGGACTATAAGAATACCCGCTGTATACACACACCTAATGACTACCACTACGTTCGTCCCTCTCTCAAGAGGGGGGGACAGGACAAACAACACGAAAACAACACTATCCTAGACCCACGGTGGACGGGGGACACACCACCAGCACACGCGGCAAAAACAAAGAAATAAGGGACGTGGAATTCGACAATATCCAAGAAACCCCACACGCACACGGATGACACCATAAGACAGCCACAAGGGCTGAAGGCCAGGCAGCCAGGCAACCCCCCCCCCCAAGCACCCACGCAAGGGAAGTCATACCACAGACATTTACTATCAAAGGATACGAAACAACACGACAGGTCTAGGTGTTTGTGTCTCGTGCAAACAACGCTTTTTACACAACAGTGGGAAAGAAGTAGTCATCGCTCGTCACAGGATACGTTGTGGGAAGGTTGCGCAACGGTCAAGCCGCAAGGGGCCTGACCTGCCTCGACACCGATGTTAAACAGTACTGACCGACATCGATGTTGGTCAGCTAGCCATCCGGCCGTCAAGACTGTTACTACCACCAGGTACTACCACCACCGAACAGTAGTTGGTTTATCAAAATGATCAATCCGACCAGCCAGCCAACCCTGCATACCACCTTAGTGCTACCGTTGAACGTTGGCTACGGCTGTGCCGATAGATAACTAACTCTGCATAAACACCGTGAACGAAGCGGAACAAGATGATGCTGTCCTTGCTTCTCTCGCGAGAAACTCGTGGAAAAGCCGATCAACGTTCTCTCGGTTGACAATAAAAAAAAATGATGATCCAATGATGATCCGCCAGGCCATCCATCCATTCCATGTCGCCAAAAGACAAGGCCACGGATCTAATGCATGCCACCATGAACAAGGCGAAACCACATGATCCTTGATTATTTATGTACTCGAGGAGCTGCACTCATGGTAGTCGGCAACGAGCGTTCGCAGGAGCTGCCGCTGCGAGTCCGGCATCCCTGCGATCGTCGTGGCCGGGTTAAGAGCCACCATCATCTCCTCCTCGTCCATTTCCCATCGGTCGGTCAGCACCTGTTTCGGTTGGGCAGGAGTGGGGGGAAGCGGGAGCCAAATTGTCAGCGAAGACGGCGGCGGCGCCGAGGTTTTTTTTCTTTTCGGAACATGTTATGTTCCGATGCCATAACAACAACACAGACTGCTGTTTTTATGTTGCCTGCCTAACAATAACATACATACGAAGAGGACAGGTCAACAACCAATACATATCTCCCTAACTCCCTGACGTTTGACACACCGAAGAGTTACCGTAAGTCTTGAAAACGGGAAGACCTCGGCGAAAACTACACCGTACACCATACCATGATACATCATACCATGGTATTGTTGTTGTTGCTGAACCGTTCCGGTCTCCGCTCAGTACCTTCTAATGCCCATACTGGTCCACATCAAACTATCGAAACGCAAGCACTTATCTATTGCTTTTTCACCCACCTTTACGTGGTCGGAGAGGACGGCGCCAGCCCTGGAGAACTTGCTCTCGCTGGCGATGAACAAGTCCGAAGCCGCGATGCAATCCAAAGACTGCGACGACTCCGGGGCGGTGCGCTCGTTCAGCAGGACGACGTGCTGGTACATCGCGTAGTAAGAGCAAGAGGATACCACAAGGGGCCGGCCGGCCGTGGGGGGGAGGGGGGGTTCGTAAGCTCACGGTGTTTTGAGAAAGCATACACACAATCAAAGAGAGGCGACCCGTTTGAGTAAATACGTAAGTAAATAAGTATACTGTGGTACCACAGCAGTAGAGTCGGCGGACTTGGACCGAAGAAGTCGAAGACTTGGGGTTAGGGTTAGGGTTTTGTTAGGGTAAGTCTTCGATTGGAAGAGTTTTTTGTTTTACCAAGAATATGGAGCCCTCAACTCTGGGTGAGCGGAGAGTCCGGAGTGTGGTGACTATGACCTGCCACCGGAGGCTTGCTATTTCCTTTTGGTGCGATGTGGCGAACCCTTGGCAAGAACAAGATTTCTGTAAGGGAATCGAACCCTTTGGGGAAGAAAGGAGAACCTTGGCAAGAACACTGATCTCAAAATAAAGGAGTACCAAACCCTCCGGAAGAACTAGAGTTCTTGGAGAAGGAGGGAGATCTATGCATGTAGACTAAAGAAGAGTCACAAAACCCCTGGGAAGAACAGACATCGACCCTGGGGAAGAAAAGACATGTGTAACATCGAGAAGAAAAACGAAACCCTTTGGAACAACAGAGATCTATAATAGAGTAACGAGCCCTTGTACCACATCAACTAACTGGTTTGAGCAAACGACGACTGGACTACAGCAAAACAACACAGTAAAAGGGCTGGGCTACAAACGCGAAGTCGTACAACACAACACGCGCTACGTCATGCCGGTAATATAATTAGAATAAAAACATAACACAGGAAACAGCAAAAGCTCAAAAAAGAGCACTGGTATGCATTCAGTAGTCTACGCAGCACATAGATAAGAAGGCAACTAACACCACATACCTGGGTGCAGTGAAGGCCGAGATCATCGCAAGTCTCTCCGGCAACGTCCCAGTAGAGCGGCAGCCCCATCTCGTCGACCATGCCGCCCCACTGCCCCTCGCTGAAGATGGCCACGTCCACGTGGGCCCCCGGTTCGGCGACGGCGATGCTGTGCAGCGAAGCCTCCATCGCTCGGACGTAGTACTGGTGGGGCAGGCTCCTGTAGGGGTTCATTTGGGTTGCGTTGGTTGTTGTTTGGACGGACCAGGGAGGGGGGGGCAAGGGGAACAGCAGAAAGGTGAGATTAGTTTTCGAGAACAGGCAGTGTGCAACAAGAATTTTTCTCATTTCAACACTAGGAAGATGGGGGGTGTTCATCATGTCCAATGGGTGATGGACGTTGGCGGTGAATCCGAAGAAGCGAGGGCGGGAGTCATGGCCGGCTCCTGAGCCGTCGCAGTAAGCGAGAACGACAGTCCTTGTCCAGCAGCCATGCGCAGATACCTTTCTTTCAAGATAGATCCTGGAAACATCAAAAAGTATAGTCTACAGCTGAAAAAACAACTTTCTCGGGACGTTGTGCATGCAACGGATGACTACCCGAGCACTGCTATATAATCTATTCGCTCAACACAATTGTAGGGTCAACTGCTGCAATTCGGGCACCACAGACGCTTTATTTACCACGAGACCAAACATAGTACGTGGGTGTTCTATCGATGTAGGACCCGTGCCCAGCCATTGACGTCCTGCCGTACGCTTATGTAGGTTCAATCTACAACGCAATAAATCCGCGGATGTGCCACAACAAAATCTGAAACGATCGTTACGTGGTATGATACAGCACTCTACCGTGGTACCATTTTATCCTTTTGAACGGAGTTTACGTCCTGCGACGGAAAGAAGCTTACCTGTGCAGAGGTACAGCCCCTCGCAATCGCTTCGACAAGTCCACGGAAGACGGCGCCCGGTCCACGTGCACCGAGACCAGCCACGACTCGGAGTCACGGCCATCCTCGGCACCACCACCACCATGCTGCATCATGAACGAGTCCGGCAGCACTCCCGCGCACTGCTCTCGGTCGGGCGGCACGCCCAGCCCGCGTCTCCTCTCGATGCGCTCGGCGCACCGGTTCTGCTGCGCCTCCTCGCCGGCGGCAGCGACGGCTCGGACGCCGCCACCCGGGCTAGCAGCAGCTGTCGCAGCGCGGGTGCACAGGAGCACCGCGGAGGCGGTGGCCATCATGGCTACCAGGCGGATCGCGGTGGAGGACTTTTTTTGTTGTTTGGGGTGGCCCTTGCAAGAGGGTGACGGCGAAGAGGCTGCGAAGTCGGAGGGGAGGGTGCTCGGTGCTGGCCTTGCGGGTGCCACCGCCGCCCCCGCCGCCGCGGGGTCGTGGAAGAACCGGCCGTGGGAAGCTGACGGGCCGGGCGTGGCGCTCTTCGTGTTGCTGCTGCCGCCGCCGCCGCTGGCGCTGAAGATTTCCTCCTTGTTTGTCGCCGAGCGGCTTCGGCGGTGCTGGCCCTTGGTAACTCGGGGGGAAAGGCCATTAGGAGTCATCATGTTGCTGCTGGCTGCTGTCTCTGCTGGTCTCGTCCTCTTGTTTGTCTATCTCTCTCGCTTCACGATCGCAGAAGGGTAAGGTTGAGGCTAGGGGTCGGCGGGAGTGTAAACCTTGCTCGAGGTGGCTGGTTGAAGAAGAGTGAACGAAGGGGGGCGATGAGGCTGCGGACGATGATGATAAAAAAACTCGACCTAAGGAAGATTCTCGTTTTTGTTCTCGGGCCGAAAACCCAGGGTCCCAGGAATTCAAACCTGACGTTACACGTTTTGATTGGTCAGACCTTTTCGTGGCGAGTTGTCCATCTTCCATCTTCCCGTGTGTAACGGCTATATCTTTTAGACCGCCTTATCCTGTCAGCTCAAAGGCCGACGTGTCCTGGGATCCCCCTGCTGTGATGGACGATTTGTCCTGATGGAGAGAGGGGAGGAACGCGACAACAGTAATTTGCACCCCCACGGTGCGACTAAGGCGGTAAACCAGGGACACAGGAAGCGCGGTGGCACGTGCGCCTATGTCCGGATATTCTTTCTTCCGAGGGCGGATGGTACACATACAGATACACATACCACGGTAGTGGCCTGTGCCGCTGTGTGACGCTTGTGGGCAGCACTGCCTATCGGCCCCTCCCGCAGGAAGAGCGTCTTCAACGTTCTCTCCCGTGCCCTTTATCCATCATCTGCTTGGTGGATGTTACTTTTTCCTTCTCTGCACAGCACCAACGGCAAAAACCCCGTCCGCGTAGACTACAGCACAGCAGCACGCTTCTGTTTGCCATGGACAGGGACCCCATGAGGGGGCAGCATTGTTGTTGTTGTTGTTGTTGTCTTCACATGGGGGAGGCTAAACTATCCTTCGGATCAAAGACAGAAAAAGCAGCAGCAGAAGAAAAGTGGACGCGTCTACCAAGGCTGTTACATTGTACTCTAGTTAGGTACTTTCACAATTAGACTATCCTTTTTTTTTCGAAGGTCATCTGGCTCAAACCCTTTGCTCTCTTCCACGATGCTATTATATAATGGTAATAAATACACAGCACACAGCACGTACGTGCAAACCGTCAACTTCCCCAGCTGATCATTTTTTGGGGGTCGGTTGTACCTGCTGTAGACGTTGGTGCAGTAAAGAACGACGCCCCATGCACGAAGGATGCAACAAGTTGTCGGATGGGTCTTACGAAGCATGCACACGGTTAAACGGCATAGAAATAGCGGCAACAACGGTGGACCCTCAGCCATGCCGTCTTGTATGTACATCATCACTGGTACACGATGTGGTTCATGTGACTGGTGCAACATATCTTTCTTCGTCATGAGTTTTTCCGTATGTCCCGCGCTGCGGCATCGAAAAGCACACCTTTCTATTATCTTGCAGTGTTGAGGTCAAGCGAGATGGTAGTAGATGGACGAAGGATGATGATGAGCTGGCATGCACGATTCGGTGACGATGTCGTGTGGTACAGCAGTAGACTACTCTTTACTTCCGCCAGTCGTATTAGTGCGTCCATCCCGGGGACAGCGCTTGGCTGATGAGAACCCATTTCATTTCCATTCCACTGCGGGTTGCTGGGGATATATATTTTTTTTACAAAGAAAACCTTTAGCAAAAAAGTACGCATACATGGCCCAAAAGTTTACGGCGTACGTCCGACAGAGAGCCGTCTTGTTCGTGTCAACGCAACAGAAATGCAAATAAAACACAAAACTTTCGTCAAATACTATCGCCTGTGATGTGTGCACCGCATTCGAATTCTGGACACGTACGTACGTATGCATGATATGCAAACGCATAGACAGCCAACGCGACGGCAACCCCATGAACCCCCGCCCGACATGAGGAAAATATCTCCTACAGATCGTAGAATAAGGCCTTGTCATGAGACACACAGCAACAACAACAAAAAAGGATGGCCTCGGATGGTACATCCAGTTGCTCACCGCTAGGCTGGCACTTTTACATTTTCAACGTTCTTCAGCTGTTACTCTTAGGGAGAGACTAAAAGCTCAAGTGCCAGAACGACTTTACTTCCTAAGTTGTCGACAGAAATAGGTCCACGTTGTTCACGTTCACGATAAAAAAAAAGTGGAGGGCGCCCGTACATACCCTTATAAAAATAATGCAATCAACTCGCCCCCCTCACCCTACATGCAGGATGCAACGCACCCTTCATGCGACTCGTCGAATACCTCACGGCGCTCGCGCTTGGTGGTGTGAGAGCCTGGTCCGGTGAGAACCCGGCGTGCTCCGTCCCGGCTTTGTAGGGATGCGAGGTCAATGGTCTAACGACTGCGGCATGCACGACTATGAGTACCCCCCCCCCCCCTCACCCTACACGGAGGAACGCACGTCCAAAGGTCCTCGCTCCTGCAACGATGAGTAGGACTGCTTCCGACTGGGTCCACCAGGGGAGGAGAATAAGCTCTAAACGTCGAGTCTCGGGGCCGCGAGGTGACACGCCATCTCGGCCGTCTCCAGCGCTCAAGATTAGTCTACACACACAACAACACAGCATTTTCAGAGCATTTTCAGTGCCAAAGGGTACACACAATCTAGAGGCGAAAACCCCGGGGTCTTTAGCTGAGCGTCACCGCCCCCCGGCGGTCCCTTGCGCCGAGATTTTTCATTCTCGGGGCAACGCGTCCATCCATTCCCCAAACCTACTTCACCGCGCACCCAACCCTTCCGTACTGCAACAGATGACGTGTCGCCGCAACATTACCCCCATCGTAGGACCTACCTTTGTGTTAACAGCACCGCTGCTGGCAAACGAAAGGCTGGCAGGTTCAACAGCAGCCCCTAACTCTGCATCGGGCGGCGCTCCTGAGGATGCGCGTTAGTCTCGTCATCAAAAACTCTCGGCCTGCGGCAACAACAACAGCAACGAACGATGGCCGTCTAAAAAATACACCTGTACAACCGCAACCCTCGCGGTAGCCACCCCCCCTCTCCCCTTTTAATTTCTCGGTACATCGTCATTTGTGTGTCGTCTCCTTGCCGCTGCTTCTCCTAGAATTCTTGCCATACGTGCTTACAACCCCTCCACGTCGCCAACCGTCTTGCTCGCGTCATTTGATGATGTTTGGTCATTATTTCTCCTCCAAGCTTCGCAGCCTCGCCTCCACCTCGGCCATCTTTTTCGCGTTCTTGGCTGTTTTCCTGCAAAATATTAACGAGAAAAAAAACGACAACAAGTTACTATTGAAAAATACCTATGTACCAAAGCGATATAAGCGACGATCGCATCACATTCATTCGTGCTCCATCGCTGGTTCTACACCGGCAACCGCACTTCTGTAGCCCGGGATCGACAGCCGAGATACAAGGAATACTAGCCAGACAACGTAACTAACACAAGGAAATATCGTAGGAAAGTAGGAAAGGATACAGAACCTTGGAGTCCACAAGTTGAACATGAACAAGGGACCGAAGCTAGCAACATTTTGCACAACACGGGTCAGGTAAGAATCTTGACACTAAAAGCTGGTACCATGCATTGTCGATGTCGGGTAATGCTCATTCACAAACAAGATAGTAATCGAGCCTCGTTCAGAATGAGGGCTTCTTACAGTGCCGGGGGGAGAGAGGAGGGGGGAAAGACAACCCCAAGCCAAAAGACAGCAGTGCCGGCCGTGCTGACGAAGTGGGTGCACGTAATTGAAGGCACAAATAAAGGATGGTGGAGGCTTGAACCCGACACATACAGACCACGGTCGCCTTGTTTCATTTCGCTTCGAGTATTTCTCGATTCGTTCCTCGAGGAAACCGAAGCACATACAGAGGGGAGACGCGGATCAATATCTCATCTACCATCCGCAAGATAAACATACACGAGTGCGCTCAAACACACACACATCCACAACAAATACACTTACCGGTCGATGTCCTGCAGAATCTCCGCCTTCCTCGCCTCTTCTAGCGACAAAGAGGGAGTGGATTCTTCGGGAGAAGCTGCTGCTGCTGCTGCTGCTGCTGCTGCTGCTGCTGCAGCCAGCGGCTGTGATGATGGTGTCGCCGCCGAGGCTGACGATGATGACGATGACGCCACTGGTGTGGTTGGTTCGTCGGAGAGCACCGCGTCGAGAGCAGCGGCCGCTAACTTGTTCTTCTCGCTCGTCGCCCTGGTAGACCGCAAAAATTTAAGGTGGGGGGGGGGGGGGG
>CACKRE030004996.1:32375-46463 GCA_902602495.3 Ectocarpus sp. CCAP 1310/34 | reverse complement strand
GGGGGGGGGGGGGGGGGGGGGGTTTACTCCTGTGAACGCATGCCAGAGTCACTAGACCTCCTTACCATGCCGGGACGGAGCGGTACATATTCTGCGTTTTATCCGGCCCAGGCTACGGTTCGCAAGGATGAACCAGATCCTTGCGTCTGCTGTGCCAAATCAAATGGGGGGAGGCCTACTCGTGTTTTGCATGCCTAGCTCTTAGACGGTTGGCCACCATACATCCTCGAGAGGATGGAGCATTGTTCACACAGGGCCGATGGCCAATGGCCACTCGTTCATTCCTTCTTTGCCAAAGGGGTGGATGGGGGGGGTAGAGTAGCGAAGTAGGACACGAAGAGGAGAGAGCCAAGCGAAGAGGGCTGAGGCAAGAAGGACAGCCAGCGCCAAAAATGTCCCTTCGCGATCTGAGCGGTGGAAATCGAAAATACGTCCTAGCAGACGGATGCAAACACCGCTGCAGGTGGTTGTTGTCACAAAGTAGACGGCACGAGCGGTCGCGGTCTCTCACGTGATGTCCTCTCTCAGCGACTTGAGGTCGTTCATCCACACGCCTCCGGAATCGTCCTTCAAGGCCTTGGGGCCGATCGCGGCGCCCGACTCCAGCATGCGCTCCAAATCTGACCGCAATCGCCGCACGCGACCGCAAGGCACAACAGACACACGACGTCAGAAAATTAGTGTCACGGCTGCATGCTGCTGACCCTCACCTTATCAACAAAAGAGACGCCATGCTGCCTACAAATTCCAACATGCCTTCCAAAAATGTGTTCGTTATCTTTAGCAAGCAGCAGAATCTTGTGATCGCACAGCAGCTATTTTCGTGTGCCGTGTGTTCATCGCTAGCATCGTGAAAGTACCCGAAAATAAATCAGGGGGAAGCTTGCCTCGACTGCGTTGCCTGGCAACAACGACAGGCGATCTCGCAATCGAAAATTAACGTATGTCGGCGTGAGGCGCCAAACATTATTCGCCGTGCTTCGGGGGCTGCTACCCAGAGAGGTGCGGAGAGACGGTCGGGCTGCTGCTGCTGCTAGCTTCAGGAAGAGTGGTATCATTGATATCAAGCATCACCGTATAGACGTGAAAAAAAATCCAAAATAAATCCAGTACCCAGTCGGTTTTCCTCCACTGACTTAAAAGACTCCACCACATCCCGTTCGACTGTTGGTATATCTCGAACGGGAAGTCTTTCTGTGTGTATATTTGTTTTTCCTAAGAGTGCCTGGTCACGAACGGCCTCGCAGCCTCAACACCAATACCAAGAGTCTGCTTGTTACGCTACACAGCAGTAGCTCCATCGTAACCCTCCTCCGTCTCCAGCATTCGTCAAGGATGGACAACATCAAACTCTTCCTACCGCTTTGCCTTCAACACCAACACTACTACTACTAGCACAAGCACCAACTGCCGCATTATGGGATTATCCTCGTCAATCTCAGCAACAGAAACAGCAACAGCAACAGCAACGAACAACTATGCCAAATCCAGCACTAGCACCAACCAATAATCGGGCAAATGTCTCAACTGCAGGCAAACGGGTCAGAGTCTGAACCAACAACGACAACTGATCACCCCTACGATACAATGTTCGGGATTGTCCTCGGACTACCTTCCAACCCTCACGACAACAACAACAACATGCCACCGGCCAATACATCAAAGAGCACCTCCCGATCCTCATGACAACAGTCCACGTTCCACCTGCAAGGGTACCTATCGAACCACATCACCACAGCCACCTAAAGGCATGTAAGGGTACCTTCCAAGCCTCACGACATCAGGCCACATTCCGCCGGTTAGGCCTAAGTCTAGCTCACCCTCCACCCGACGCTGTAGGTCGAGCATGGCCGTGTCCTTCTCGGCCAGCTCTTGTTCTAGCTCCAGGGTGGCCGCTCTTGTCGCAGACGCCCTCTCTCTCGCTGCCGCGCCGGCTGCTTCCTTCGCCTTGCGCTCTTGCTCCGAGCGATTCGTCTGGCTCATGCGTCGCCCCAGCATGCTCCGCATTTCATCGGCCGGTGATGCAGGCTGTAGGCGAGAGAGGGGGGGTCACACGACAAAATGTAAAAATCAGAAGCACCCGGGTTGCAAGTCCGCATCAAAAGCGTGTTTTTTTATGTTTTGTTGCGACAAGGCATCGGTCACACGGAGCCTCCACAGCGACCGAATTCTCACGGGAGAGGCCAGCGAATACTCCGGCTGTACTGACGATCCAAAATGTTGCCAACCATCTAAAGCAACCTCAGGCATGTCAGCGTGGTACCATAAACAAAATTGTGCGGGGTCGTTTTTTCGACATGTACAGAGCGCTGAAGGTCAAATTTCGGAGAATCTAGCGGGAGAAGTCCAAACCAAATTGGAGATAGACATGTGGGCCGGCTTTGCTCCATACAGGCGATAGAGTACTTCACTGGAACGACCCTCGCCGTGGCGATCCAACATTGCGCCGACCAATGCTACCTATGTCTATGAAATCCACTCTGGCGAAGTCTCGAGCGAGTTTGTCAACTCCTTCGCAGGTGGATAGCAGCGTGAAGTTCGGTGCTGACAGCTGCGAAACGGGTTTGGATGCAGCAACTCTTCCACTTTTGATAGCACGGCATTTGCCAGGTTTAGAGCAAATCCAGGGCAAACCACATGTCTGCGCGTGTAAAACATGACATGCTTGAGGTATCCTGCTGATTTCATAGCACGTAACTGTCTGTGTGGGGAGTACCAGCGGTAACAAAGGTGTGCACCAGATGGTGTCACAGGGCGACACATCGTGGGGGCTTGCGGGGGGTACCATGGATTATCGCGGAGCCCCTTGGTCATATTTTTGTTTGCCTTTGTGGAACTTGCAACCCGGGTGGAAGTATATCGCACACTCTTGAAGTAATTTTCCGCTGTTGCCCGCGGTGAGAGTGGCGTCCGTGCACTGGTGTAGCCGGATACCGTACGACACAAGATAACACACCCCCTGGACCGATTTTCAATGCTCGATTACTCCACGACCAAGAGGATGCACAAACGAAAGGATGCATTTTCGGAAAGCTCTCGACGAGACGGCGTCAACGCCGCCGTCTTCAGCGCTGACTCTTTCTGCTAGTTGAGAAATCGGGCTTCGAAAATCGGCCCAGGGGGTGTGTTATCTTGTGCCGTACGGTAAGTAGCACGGTCGATACAACAAAACAACACACGCGCACATTTATTTTTGTATTTTCATTCGTCAGGCGGTAGCGCGGTCGATGCTACTACCAAAGAAACCACACAAGAGGGAGCGCGCGTGAGAGACAACATGATGTATGAGGTGAATTACGCCTTTGGAACCGCTGGTTGCAAGAACTAAACACTGCTGTAGGATGCCAATGAAGCTCAACACTTCAACACAACAATGAGGTGCGCAATTTTTAGCGAGGTGAACGTGTGGAGAGAGCTCGGCCGAGCGAGGCAGGGGCGCATACGCATACCTGTCGGCGAGCGCGCCTAACGTCTCCGGGCAGCTCCCTCTTCGCCAGCTCCGCTTCGATGAACATCACGCACTCGCCGAGCTCCGCGCCGCTTTCGAGGGCGTTCACCAGCACCTCGTACGCTTCCTGCAGCAGCCGTTCGGTTATTTCATCCGCGGAAGAAGAATGAGCAAAACGACCAATTACAGGAAGATGAAGAACAACAACGAAACAAGGAAGAGAGGGACGGACAAGGACGATGTTGGCATACCTGTGTAAGGCTAGCCTACACAAGCTGATTTGTTTGTTGCAAAGAGAGGGATGGGCACAGTAGTCTGCGCAGCAAAATTGATGAAGCAAACATATGGGATCAAGGATTCAATCCGTGCTTAGGGGTAGGGTTAGAGATGGGGTCTGCGTGCCCCCTCCCTATTCCTTTTCTAGATACTCCTAACATCCTGCGTAGGCGGTCCGATGGGCACGTTTGATGCCAGCAAAACCTGAACTGCTGTGTTAGGTCGTACACAAGGTGGTCGATCGGTCACCAATGCATCCCTAGCTCGTTATGATCTAGAACGGGTCCATGTTTTCTTCGTTAGCGCCATGCAAATTTCTAAAGCCTTGGGAATGCTTCACGATTGCACACCGGAGTAAACAGCAACGTCAAAGCCGGGAATACCCTGCAGGCTGACCCCCAATCAGCCTACACGTGGTCGCGGCCAGCTCACCCAAAAACTCATGTTCCAAGACGTAGAGGTAGATGTGGGATCGATCATCTGCCATGAAAAAACTCTTCGCCACAAACTGCCCTATGAATATATCCACACGCTTTCGCACCTTGTGCTCCTGGATAAGCAGCACCGCCTGCGTGGCCGCCCAGAGCGCCTGAGACTTGATCTGCTCCCGGTCGAACGGCGGCGCGATTGTACTCAAGATGCCGATCATGACGCCCTCGTCAGCTGACCCTCCCTGCGGGTGTCGTCGTTGTTGTTGTTAGAACAACACGCCAACACGCGGGAGAGAGAGAACACATATATTAGGTTCGTGCGAGGATGGAAGCGGGTGCTATTTGCTACTGCTGTGACGTGCTACTGCTGTTGCTGATGCTGTCATCGGGCGTAACGGCTGAGATCACGGTCGACGCGTCAATGTTGCAGCTAAACCAGCACACGGAACCAACAAGCAAACCCGATTTCTAGCTCTCAGACACACGCGAAACAAAAACAGCCTCACAGACTCCTTCTTTGCCATCCATCAGCCATATGCGGTCGGCCGCCGGTTGGCTCAACAAAGTAGAGCTCACTATTCTTTAACAAGTATGCACGAAAACAACATCTGGAAAGGGGACTACGTATTACCAAGCATTTTTCTTCCCTCCGTTAAGCTAGCACTAAGTCTCTGTCCAAAAACGTTCCAGAAACGATTCTACCCCTGGCCTCCGCAGTCTCAAATAGTCTCAGCCTTGAGAGAGAGAGAGGCACGCGGCCAACGACGAACACCACAAGCGTAAAAGCACCAGACACGAAACATAACCTGGTCTATCGTATACGACACAAGATAACACACCCTCTGAACCAATTTTCAAAGCTCTATTACTCCACGATGAAGAGGATGCCGCTACGAGAATCAAAGGATGGGGTTAGGGTTCGCTCTCGACCAGACGGCTTCAAGCCGCCGTTTTCGGCGCTGCAACTCTCTCTGCAGTTTATGAATCGATCCTTGAAAATCGGTCCAGGGGGTGTGATATCTCGTGTCATATCAGTACTCCATTCCTTCACCACACCTAGGTTCTTTCAAAATGCCGCCGAATTGGAGTGCACCCGACAAAAAAAAAAAAAACGGCAAACTTGTGTTTCTTTGGCACGTTTTCTGCACCTCCGAGTTGCCGTAGTTGATCGCCTCGGCCGCAATGCCTCCCATGAGCACGATGGAGAACCTGTCGATCGACGACTTGGTGAGCTTTCCGTCCGCCATCTGCTTGGAGAGGACGGGGTCTGCGAAGACCGTGCCCCCCTGAGCGCCGGTCAGGCCGCTCCCCAACTGGTCAACCAGAAGCAGAGAGATTACGGCACATAAGACAATGATGACAAGAAGAAAAAAACAAACGGCAACACCAGTAACACCGTCAGCAACGTCATCAGCAACATCATCACCTTCGACAGCAACAATAGCAACAGAAATCGCAACACCAACAACACCACCAGCAACAGCAGCTACTACAACATCATCATCGTCAGCATTATCATCACCACAACCGCCACCACCAAACGAAACATCGACAACACCACCAACAACAACATCAGCAGCAGGAGCGGCAACATCATCGTCACCATCAACAACAACATGACAACAGCAGCAAAACCGTCGCCAACAACACACATAAACAGCAACAGCAACACCAACTCACAACGAACGGATCAAGCAGGCACGCCTGCACGGGGCAGCCGAGGAGGTAGGCCACAAGGAAGTGCCCGGCCTCGTGGCGGATTATCCTCTCCCGGTAGGCGGGCACGATCAAGCGCGTCAGAGACTCCGACAAGGCCCCGTTCAGCAGCAGCCTGTCCGCGAAGATAAGACCTGAAGAACGGGCAAAAGCGGGTTGCGATGAGAAGTGTTGGTTCGGCACGGCAGAAAGCGACAGAAGCAGGACAGCCAACAGAGTCGACGACAACGGGGGCGACGAATCATGGGTGGGAAGTAGCGCACGTGAATCGGCCGTTTATAGCTGGTCGGCGCTCTGTTTATGACCACCCCAGCCCAGCAATATCGCAAAACGTGAGTCCAATCATTCGGGCGACTTGTAACAAGGATGCGCCTACGTGCTTGATGCTGCCCTGCAAGGATGAAACATGCGTACTCAAGATCAGAGGAGCACGCTGCCTCGTCGTCGTTGTAGCTTCTGAAAGGCCTCGAACCCTGCAACTCCAACCCCGATCGTCCCTCAAACCCACCACCAACTAACCGTGACAAGAGGAACCAACCAGACTTAGGGTTAGGCAATATCTACAAAATCAAAACAACTCGTTTGTCGAAAGTTCACGTCTCGGAAACACCGGCATCGCAGAACCAGCGACCTCCATCCACCTTCCCCTAACGTATGCACAGTTCCTGAAACCTCTCCTGCGGTATCGCAAAACTTGTCTAGTGCCGAGATGATCGGTCTCACCTAATGTCCAGGGGATGACGGTCTGCAAAGGGTCCAGGCCCATCAAAATGCCCGCCAGGTACTCCGCTCCAAACACCCCGATCCCCTGCGGAGCAAAAAAAAAAAATGCAGGTCGGTCGGTCGGTCCGTCTACGGTAGAAACGAACGGGTCTCCCGTGCGGCAAGGCCTGACTTTCTTGCACAATTCAAAGGTATGCCACCAGCAATCACATCTCATCTTCGACATAGCCGGGAGTTGGGTGGTTCCCTCATGCGGTTGGGGGTGTGTGCGCAATCGAAGCGGGGGGATCCCCCCCGCGGCCTGTTGGTTGGTTTTCGACACGCACGAATAACATCGGACTTCTGCCCAGGAACACTCCAGGGGGAGATGCAAAATCCGTCGGCGACGGCCTATTGCAGCGACAAAGAGAGAGAGGGGAGGGCGATCCATCGAGAGAGAGGGAGAGAGAGAGGGGATTATTGCCCCCCATCGCTTTGCAAGGTAACAAGACCACACGATACTGACGGTAACCATAGTCGCCTCGACCGCGCTTGATGAAACCCGAGCTAGAAGCTCCAGCATCCGCTGACACCAACGAGTCAATCGGCGCGATGCTCCGTCACACGCGAGAACAATGACAACCGCAGCCGCAACAACATCTCCACCTCCACCTCCACCAACACCAACAACAACAACAACAACAACAACAACAACAACATCATCACGTTGTACCTTATCTCATCACCGCCAGCCACGACAGCCACCACCACCACTACCAACAGCAACAACAGCAACAACAACATCACAACACCAACACCAGCAGCAACACCACCGCGTTGACCCTGGTGGTCTCACCGCCGCCAGCCAAGACCCCGTCGGCCTCCCCGGTGCCAGGTTCTGCTTCTCCACGCCCGACAGCGACAGAAGCTTCTCGGCGGACACGTCCCGGCTCTGGGAGGAGGGACCCTTCGCAAAGTCGATGGAGCCGAAGCCTCGAAGCAGGCCGGCCGCCTGACGAGAAAACACGCAAAAACAACAAGATACTTTCAGTCTCATTGGTCAACACCCGCGGGCGGAACTTTTTTTTGTTACCCTCCACCTCGGAGTCGGGGGAAGTGGAAGGAAGGTACAGGGAGATGTTTGAGGCATGGAATAGTCAGGATAAACGGTAGCTGTGCTGGGGTATATGAAGTGGGTGGAAAAGTCGGGAAGTGATATCGTTAGGATAGAGAGACTAGGGAACACGCTTTTGAGCCACCGTTGGCAACGTATAAATGCACGATTGGCCATCGGTGATCGGTCTTGTGGGAACAATACTCCGTCCTCTCGAGGACGCGTGGTCAACGGTCTAACCACTAAGGCTTCCAAAACAAAAGAGTGCGCTCCCCACCTCGAAGTCTCATTGGCCGATACCCGTGGGCGGAATTTCCATCCGTTTCTCCCCGCCACGGTCTCAAATGAGCTACAAAAGTGAAATCTCGTGGCGTCTCGAGTATGGTTCGGTGGGGAATCGTAATACTTGCGAGAGGATAAGAACGAAATGTCGGGCTTGTTCGGGGTGGGGATGGGGGGGACGATGTTTGGCATGTCTTAGTTGTTAGACCACGCGTCCTCGAAGGGACGGACCATTGTGGTGTGGGGTTGGGGGGGCGTTGTGTGTATTGTGTTTTCGTCCTACTATTTTGGCGACAGTCCCCCCATTTTTCGTGGTGAGACGAGTATTACACTTTTCAGTGTACTTTTTCGGACAACTGCAACCATCCAGGGTCACACAGGAGGAGGTAAACACCAGGGCTTTTTCTTCTTATTATTTTTATCGCGAGAAGGGTCCAGCCGTCCCTTTCCCTCGTCAACGGGGTGCAACATTGAAGTTTGGTACTCACGAGAGCTTTTCCAGCTGTATTTCGCTTTCACCCGCATATTTAGCGAGTTTTTCACCCCATGGGAGTTCGGACTCACGACCTCTGCGACTAGCGGTTTGCGAGGATACCACTAGACCACCGGGGCGACCGGCTGTCGGCTGTCGGCTGGCGACATCTACGGCAAAACTGTCGTGAAGCTTTTTCAGCAGGCGGGCCGTCTGGCAACGAAAACAATCGGCGTAGCAAGACGACCACATACCTCCACACACACACATAACCACAAAAGACGAAAGCAAGGGCGGCATGAAAGCGACAGCCCGAAGGCTGAGAAGAAGAAATGGGAGGAATGGACGTAGAGCGTTGCGTGTGCATCCACCCAAATGTTTCGGTGGCAAATTCGTAACAACGATACGCCGGCGTGAGGATGCCAGTACGACGGAGTGCTGCGGCAGACAATAGCAAAATACGAGCACCTGAGTGCCATATGTACCTACGTCACACACAGAACATTCCAAATATTGAGGGAAAAAAGAGACCTTCACCATGGAACGGTGGAATGGTGCGGTAGAGGAGGGGATGGATAGCAAGCAGGACATATCCCAACTGTTCGACAGCAACACACCTTCAGGGCATTGTAGGTATTGATGAGGTTGTCGTGGGGGTTCTCCTTCTTCAGGTCGAGCTTGAGTTCGCCGGACATGACGTTGAGCAGCTAAGGAAAGGAAGGGCAATTGCAAGCAGCGAGAAGCAATCGGCCATGAACATCCAGCACCATAGATGAACGAAACCACAAATCGAACCGAGCAATATCGTTAGTGAGCCCATAAGCTGCACTTCTCTTCTCGGGCTACGGTCAACGTTCAACATGCCTTTGATTTGCCCGACAAGGTTCACCAAAACAAATAAAAGCTTCCTTTGCCAATGCATGGAATGTAAATGTTCTGAGAAGCACATTACGCCAAAAACAAAATGTCCCGTCATCCTGCCCTTTGGACGGAATGTGTCGAGAAGCACATCGCGCTCAAAACAAAATGGCCCGTAATTGTATCGAACGAAAGCAAAGCTTGTTGCTCGCAACGACTGCGGAGCCATTGAGCGTTCGTCGTTGGGATCATCGTCCACCAGACTCCTCCACCAATCAGATCGAATTATGATCAAATTACGCTCGATTCACAGCAGTGCCTCCATTAAGGCAGCAGAGTTTCATTTCATCATAGACCCGTTCCCTATGGATACATAAGAGATGGATGATTCGTTGGGCTATATTACAAGATGAAACATTCTTGTCTCACCTTGCTCGCCTCTGCCATGCTGATCTCAAGCTTGCTGCCAGACCGTCGTAGGAGGTTGAGGCACTCCTGGATGAAAACAAAGCAAAACACGCTATCAGCAAGTATAGTAGGAGAGGAGGGCTAATGCTCTCTGAGCAAACGATAAGGGTCACTTCAAGGTACTGCTGTACGTCTACGGAGGAGGAAATGATTTGAACGAAGAATGTTCATGGTCGATACGATAAGTCGATACGATCGGCATCGAAATACCCGATGCGACATCCAACACTGATTGCCAGGCTTGTTGCATAGCACCCGCCTCAAGCAACTCGCACCATTGCATTGCCAAATGCACTAATACCACCTGGGACAAGGCAGGTGCCTTGATGAGGATTGTCTGCTGTAGATACACAGATCGACAGCATTTCTGTTGGGGGAAATCTTTTGGAAACCCATACACCCTTCGGAGCGGGGGGGTGAAAGGAGGTTCAAATTCAGCATTCATACTGCTGTGCTGTGCATTCAAGGGAGCGGAACAAGATTTGAGCGTTTCGAATACGAATCAATCGTTCAAAAAACGTGTAGGTACTCACGATTCCATCCGATGCAGCGCAAAGTGGAACGAGTTAAGCTTCGAAGCTTTGAAGTATTGCACAGCTGGAACGTTTTATCTTCGAAGGCCCGCCTCGAAGTACTTCGTATCTTATGCAATGATATCTTTCGCGAATATCCGTGGCTTGAACAAAGGTTCCCCTACGCTCAACCTCTTTACATGATTCTTCCTACCGTATACAGTACTTCGTATGGAGTATACGTTACCTCCGTGTTGCCCTTCTCCAGGATGTCGTCAAAGGCTTTCTTGTACGCCGCGGCGGTTTCATCCTCCGTGTTCCCGAGAGACGACGAGCACACCCGCCCGGCCGACCTCCTCCTCGCAGACGACACGCCTGCCATCGCCGACATAGAGAGAGACAGAGAGAGCACTCAAGGGGTAGCACGTTTAGTATCGATGCTGGCGGTGCTGCCGAAAGAGTGGCGACGAGGTACAAGTATCTAGCGCGACAGACATTGTCGACCAACAACGCCAAGCTTGGCATGCGATGAGTTGCGCAGCAAGCAGACAGCGGCTTCATCCTCCCTCTAGTGAGAGTGCCTCTCGGACATTTTGCTTTTCCCGTTCGTAATGACCAACTTTTCCCACTTTTGCTTGGCGAACTCTAATTTTCTTCTGTGGTGTGTCGTAGGGAAGATTGCTGGCGGGTCTTTTATGTGCCTGGTGGTGATTTTCTCCCGCCTATTAGTATCCCCGTGGGGAGACCATCGTCAGGGGGAAGGGCATTCTAGTACGTACTAGAAGGTGTTGTGTGCGTCGTGCTGTACCCGTTCCCCGCACCCTGATATGCCCGTTGCTCGGTCTTTCCGGTGTTTTACAGCAGAACAGTAATCATGTGTGTATGTCTCCGAATAAGATCACTTGCTTGCCCTCAACAACACAACGCTGTATGCACAGAAAATAGACGGGCAGTCTTCCTGTGACGTCATGTTTACTTTCTATAAATAGCGCGGGTTTTCGGCCGGCGGGCCGGATTGGGTGTGTTGTGCTGTGTACTGCTGTAGGTCAGGACGCCGGAAAAGGTGCTCGTTCACAATTAGCACACAAAGTCCACGAGGCGCAACCCACCGAAAGGGTCGCAAACAGCAGTAGAAACATGTCATGCGGCGGGGCCGGGTAAGCGACCTCCAGGGGTTGAAGGGGGGAAATCTGGTCGCTATTTCCCAGGCCTGATCGCTGTGTACCGATACTGCCAGTGTTGTAGCTGACGGGCAGTGCATAGTAGTCGGGGCGTGGTACCAGCCACGCGATTTTGTCGTCACTATCCAACAGGGTCAGTCGTAAAATCTGGTCCGCCACCACTGCCATTTGTACTGTTTGTAATAGGCCTTGGGCGTCGCCACGGAGACAACGCCGATGCGGTTTCCGACTGGGCGAACGAGCGAGCTTGCGCCGGGGCAGGCAGATTATTATCCCCAGACCAGAGATATAGCGACGTCAACATAATGTAATAAATTGTCGCTGCAAGAAAACAACAATCGCCACGTTAAGGGAGTGATTACTGCGGTGCGTATCTGCATGGAGATGGTGCGCTATGTGCCGCGAAAACATGCATCTGGCCGCTGCATTCCACATACGCGTTGTATGGAGGACATCCATTGCTTCTCTGCCGGGTGGACCTCGTGTGGTTCAAGCTAACCTGGGGGAAAACCAGCACGCCGACGGTGTTCCCACGGCTGTTCCTCGCGGTGTTGGCGTCCACGCTGCCCCAGACTTCTCGGCGCAGACGGCAGCACAAAGGCATCCGCTCCCCCGCCGCCACTCCACCTGCTGTTGCCGCTGCTGCTGCCCATTAGAAATCCTATTGCCATGGCCGTCGTCGTCGCGGACCGCCTTGATCTCTTGCTGCCGCAGACATGCCGCCTCCCGCTGTGCAAATGCGGCATTGCATTCATGTTTTCCCAGCAGCAGTGTGTGAAACGCGTGCGGTTGAAAGCCCTTATCGGTTTAAATGGTGCCACCGGGTTCGAGGGAATGATGCGTACTGTGATCGATGTGCCGACGCACAAGCAGGTTGTGTCGATGTGCCGTCTGACGCGACTGACTCCCACAGGGTGGGGGCTCTGACAGCAGTGCGGTATCTGATGCTCCCCGCTCCCCCCCAGACCAACAGAAAAAAAAAAAGAAAGAGAAATGAGGTCGATAATAGAGGAGTAACCAGAAACGGGTATACCCGGATAGATGATAACCATTTCAGGGTGCACTTGGAAATCAAGATGACACCAATCTCCGACAGAATCCGCCGTAGATCGCGGCGAAACCAAAAAACCGCTGTCTGTGTCATGTGTGTCCTGTGCCTCGGAAGCATGATGCACGAGGCAGGTCGTGCCCGTTTTTCTCTCTCTCTGTGCCTCTCTCTCTTTCTGTGCTTTCACTGATCAGTTCCACACCGAAGTACTCGCGCGTCAAGCGAGTCCGACCCTCTGTTGAAAAGGTCCGGTATCCCATGGAGGCGGTGCCCATGAACGATGAACGAGCGAGCGTTTTGGTTGTGGTTTGGTTGTGGTTCTGTATGTGTGGCACACGGTATATGCGGTACACGGTTTTTTCTGCGGGTTTTATGCGGGAACGTCGGGGGCCGGGATGATATGACCATTTCTGGGTTAAAAATTGACCTCTTCCGGGTACACCAGAAACCAATCGGTCACACCAGGGGGTCCTAATTCCAGCGGAAGTTTGCCTGATGGAGGTTTCTTCAGAAATGGGTACAATCTTTTGTCGGCCAATCAGCTGACAGTCTGGGGATGCAAGCGTCTTGATCTAACTTAACTGTACCCTAAAGTGGGGATAAAGCACCCGGTTATTGGTCTCGATGGTATCATCTACGGAGCTCCCTAGTGCGCTATCTGCGACCCCCCCGGCTCGCGCAAGTGCGCGTGCGCAACAAGTTGGCGCAAGCCACGAGGGCAACCGCACCGACTTCGATACACGCACCGCCGCCTGGGGAGCGCGCCGCAGCAAACATGGCGATGCGAGGGGTGGGGAAGACCACTCGTTCGACCTACAATGCAGGTGAGACGATAATTCAAACACAAACTTTGGCGCAATGAAGATTTTTCTTTATATCTGTTTCATAGGGCCGTCAGTACTGCAACCCTCTCCCCGGTCTTGACAGAGGGGTATACAGTAGTAGTACAGTGCTGTTGTTGCACAACCCGTGCGACACGACTTGTATCTGCAGGTGCTGCAGACGAAGGATGTTCACCCTGATTCCCTCCTCCGTGCTTTGAAAGCTATGCAAATGCAGTAGAGAAAACCAACACAGGGTGCACCTGTAAACAAACTATATAGGGCGGCCCAACACCACCCCCCCGACCTGCTGCTGTAGGTACGTGTAGCGGTGTACCCAGGCACCTTCGTGTCGGTGAGGGGGCATGTAACCAGCCCCCTTTTAAGCCCGCCCATTGCCAAAGTATTAAATTTATTGCATAAGTCGACATCAACCAATGCGGTACGTTGGTGGGTTCTCGCTCCAACAGACGAGCAACAACGACTGCTTTGTTGCTATGCATACCGTGGACGGCACAAGATAACACACCCACATAAGCCACCCCCCCCCACAGAATACAACACCCCGGTGATAGTTTTGGGCGTTTCTGACAAACCATCGATTTATCACCGTTGCTACATAAGGTAACACACCCCTTGAGGTTACGCCGCATATATTCACGCCCACTCCCCCCCCGGTATTTACCATCGGGGTTGGGTTTTCGTCCCTTGGCAACGACGTTGTAAAACAAGCCGCCCCCCCCGGTGTTTGCCATCGGG
>CACKRE030004996.1:0-15035 GCA_902602495.3 Ectocarpus sp. CCAP 1310/34 | reverse complement strand
CCCCCCCCCATGACGTTTAATCTTCAGCTATGCTCGGAGGAACTCGACTTGCCGGAACGCGCTCGAGAGTACTACCAAAGGGGGCTCCGTGCATGCCCTGGGTCTATCCCCCTGTGGCGGCTCGCGGCACGTCTGGAAGAGCGCACCGTGGGAGTTAACAAGGCCAGGCCCATGCTTGAGGTGGCAAGGTAAGGGTGATGGGTTGTTGTTGTTGTTGTTGTTGTTGTTGTTGTTGTTGTTCAAGGCAGAGGCTGAAAGGCAACGTGAGCTGAGCGACATTCCAGCTGTTGCCACCGAAGGAAGAGGAGAAATCGTTCGTTACATCACAGTTGTTTTCCCACAAGTGGCGTCACCGCCCTGATAGTCATACATGTAGTGATGACTCCAGCACACGTGCGCGCACGGGATGCCATCTGTTGCGCGTTGAAATGGAGGCGGTGAGACAGGGTCTTCTTGTTGTCCATGCCTCGAGAGCAAGCCTCATACCCACAGCGTGTCTGCTGTCTCTTGCATTTCGCTAAACACGCTTGGATCGGAGGATGATGTATCGCCGCAGTAGCCGCCGAATATGCCCAATAATTTTTCACGTACCTAATGTAGGTTCAGAAACCCATCAACCGCAACAACCACCAACAAACCCAAAATAGTTTCTCGCACCCTTGGCTAGGAAACCCATATCACCGCAACAGCCACCAACACACCCCGATGTTTTCTCTTACCACACGTACAAATCAATAAACCCTAGTCACCGCGACAGCCACCAGTGCACTGACATAATATCTTGTACCGTAGGTTGAGCAGCAACATCATCCGAGTTCCTGTATCATTGGATAAACCGCCACCCACGCACCTAGACACTTCTCGCACGATGCGTAAATTTAGAAACCCCAACCACCGCAAAAACCACCTGCACGCCCCAGGGTATACTTGTATCAACAGCCATCACCGCAACAAGCCACCAACACACCCCGATAATTTCTTGTGCCATAACTCAGGTTGAGAAACCCGAAGAGTGAGGGTCTATGGTTGGAGGCGGTCCGGCTGGAGAGGCGAACGAGGAACAACAAGGGCGCGGATAGCCTCATGGCCAAGGCGCTGCAGGAGTGTCCCGGGTCTGGCGTGCTTTGGGCGGAGGAGATCTTGGTGGCACAACGAGCCGAGCAGAAAAGTGAGAGATGGCCCAGGCGCCGAAATTTCGTTTCTTCTATGACATCTTAGTCAGAGAAGGAGGGCTTACGTAGACCCTAACCGGAACCCACGAAGTTCCACCTTTGCTAGACTTGATCCAATATTTTTGTTCGGTGGAAAGATAGGGAGAGGTGACGTAGCGATGTTACACCTGTGCTGCAACTCTTCATCTCCATGATATGCGTTTGCTGAGTACAAACCTGCGTTGGCTATGTACTGAAAGTGAGAGAGACCGCGATACGAGAAGCAGGAGCAAGGGTGGCTGTGGTGTGACGTCACGTCTGTAGTAGGCGTGTTGTGTTGGTACTGTTAGGCATCGCTGTGTAGCAGTCGTAGCGTGACGTCCGCAAGCGTGTTGTATTGTAGGTGTTGCTGTGGAGCTAGTCGCAATGTGGTTGTTGCTGTTAAGTAATGGTAGGAGGGGAATGCTATTGATAAGATGGCACAGCAGGCTGAGCCGGCAACCAGATTCAGTGGCTGGGTTGTTCCTGCTACCATTATTGCCATCGTTTTACTCCGTAGACGGTTCACCACGACCTTGCCTACCCGGGTGGACAAGAAATGACACCAACACCAACACCGTTCTTACCGTGCAGGCAAATCCCTGGAGGCGCTCAAGCGGTGCGACAACGACCCGCACGTCATCACCGCCGTGGCCAGGCGCTTCTGGGCGGACCGCAAGTACGCCAAGGCCCGCAAGTGGTTCAACCGCGCCATCACCCTGGACCCCAACATGGGGGACGCGTGGGCGGCGTACTACGCGTTCGAGCTGCAGCAGGGGACCGAGGTTGAGCAGAAAGATGTTCTTGACAGGTATGTATGCATACGTGACGATGGCTGTGCGTTACCCGTGGCCATTGATTCATGGCGTGTATATCACAAACACGCGATGGATCATAGTGTGCAGTGCTTGTGTCATTTGGTGCTAATCGCATACTGTACTGGTTTGTGTTGAAACGTGCGTTTTGTTTTGGTATTTGCAAGTTTCAAGCGTGGGGGACGCGATATATCGTGTGACTTGGCGAGATGCTGCCTAATAACATTTGGACGCCCAAAAACCAGCATATGGCGTGGTGAGATGCGGCTAAAAACGTTTTGGTGCACGAAAACGCGTCAGGTGTGTTGCGGCCGAGCCTGCCCACGGGGAGCTTTGGACGTCCGTATCCAAGACCACCGAGAACAGGCGGCTCGACAAGGCCAGCATCCTCAAGAAGGTCGTGGCCGCATACTTTTCCGACGGCGCTGTGGTGGTCATTCCGGGAGGTCCAACAGGCACCAGCTAGATCATAAAGCGACGGCATCGGCTTTTCGTTATCAACAGGCGGCTGGACAAGGCCAGCATCTTCAAGGAGGTCGTAGCCGCCTACTTTCCCGATGGCGCCGTGGTGGTCGTGGTTTCGGGAGGCCCAACAAGTTCCGGTTGCTGTAGATACAAAGTTGACAATTTGTTCAACATGAGAGAGAGAGAGAGAGAGAGAGAGAGAGAGAGAGAGAGAGAGGGAGACATGTAGGCCAATGTTGCCTTCCTCGCTGCTTCGTTGGGGTTGACCTCAAGAGAGAGGGAGAGAGGCGCACACATGGTTTTCGATCGAAATTTCGCTGAAACGCGGGAAAAACATCCCAGACTGGCCTCCTCCTGGATTGTATGCAGACTGGGACTAAAAACGCCCTTGTGGGCACCGCACTGGAAAACGTAGCCGCATAGAAACGGAGATGTTTAGGAGCTCATCGAACAAACCACTCAACGCATCATTTTTCCCGGAAAGGGACTGCTCCGATTCTGCTGTGGGTGCTGACTGGGGCTTGCCGATGCCGTTTTTCTTTTTTTTTTGCCGTTCGACCCTGAGGCAGTCCTCGACATGTGCCTAGAGGTTCGTATCCTAAACCGGCGTGCAGGTAGAGAAGGTGGAACGAGAATTGGTGGATGTTTGGAGTCGCGGCGTAACAACCCGCCTGTTGTCGGAGAGTAGCGTTTGTTGGAAAGCCTCGCAGAAGCGGTCTTGTGCGAAGCTGACAGCCGTCGATAGTTTTCCTTCGCCACACTTGCGAGTGTAAATGAATCCTAGCGTTGGCTTCGAGTCTACATTCCACACTTTGGACTAACATTCAAACCCTCTGTCCAGCAATCACCGTCATCTGCAGCTTCAGAGTTCCTCCATTTTTAAGGTCGATGTTTCGAAAGTTTCGTCCGCGTTCAATACGATCGTCGCAAGAGAAAATAATCCAGTTGCGCGTAGAGCTCCACGATGAAATCACACGGCATAGTCTAGTGAATGTCGGTCTCCTTTGCATGACCACGTGTTCACCAAAGAGGGAGGACACACGCATGTCTCACGTTCTCGCGCTCGCACGAAGGTGCGACCGACGGTTTAAGAGTGACTTTGGACACCTAAGATTTTTCCTGTCGACCCACCTCCGTGAATCCAGGTGTGTCTCATCTCTTCGCCGAGGGAAGACATCAAGCCTTCGACGCGAGCGCATTTTCCCGTTGTTGGTGTTGCAAATGTACTGTGCGATTTTTGTTTTTCATAAGTAGAACCACCGAACGGAGTCCAGAGACTCTCGTTCAGAGATTCTGGTGCGTGTATGGAAACTTCACATTGCGGCTGAGTGCTGTGCTTGCTCTTGTTTTATTCGTGATGCTTTCCATCAGATGCCGTTCTGGCGTTCTGGGCTTTTCGTTTTTCTCCTCCGTACCATTCATTGCCATCCCTTTTTGAAACGTGTACGATACGCATACCACGGTAAACTGGAACCCATCTCAGTCACGAGGCAGATTGTATTCTGAAGCTTTAGCTTCAGCTTCTCAAACCAATATCCGGGTTTCATTCGAGTACCCCACCCCTTGCCCGACCCGGCCCGAAATGCTGATCTCGAGCTACAACGCAAATCTCGCGCAGTCTCGGGTATGGTTCGGTGGGGAATCGCAGATCATCACCCCTACCCGAGTTTGAGGAGGTTCCGCCTCTTTTGAGGAGGTTTCGCCTCTTGTGGCCGACAAGCGTCGGCCCTGTCTATATCGCCCCGACGGGGCGGTTGAACAGACGTAGAGGGTCCGTCCGTTGCATCGCGGCTGTTTTTTCTGTCCAATAGTCTACATCACATTTTTTTTTTTTTCTTGCTGATAATGAGCTCGCTTGTGAGCTTGCTACGTGAGCGGGGTTCCACCTTACGCCACCTCGATGGTATGTATCCCTCAGGCTACTGTTGCACCACAGCCGGCATCTCGGAGGTGACGGTATCTCTTTGTGTTGGACGCCCGTCATGCACGCACAGCAACAAAATCGTCATGAGCATGTCGGAATATCTGCTGCTGTATCGCGGCTGTTTTTTCTGTCCAAACATCTGAATGAGCTCGCTTGTGAGCTTTCTACGTTTTTGTATGTGTTTCCGACCGCATGTCAAGCAAGCAGGAAGCACATGTAATGTCAACTGCCGCGATCGTTGCCTCTTGTCTTGGTGCCGTACATGCGGTGGTGGTGGTGGTGTGCATCTACGCGGCTACCCGTCGAACGTCATGTTATGCAACTACTGCTGCTGTACACGTTGACAAGTTGAGTTGATGATGATGTGCAAGTACCCGAGTTGAGCAGTTGTTTTCCCGACCGCATGTCAAGCAAGCAAGACCAGTATGTAATGTCAACTGCCGCGATCGTTGCCTCTTCTCTTGGTGCCGTTCATGGTTCGGTGGTGGTGGTTGTGTACATCTACGCGGCTACATACCCGTCGAACGTCGACACAAGTTGACATATATATATATGCAACTGCTGCTGTGCACGTTGACAAGTTGACTTCATGATGATGTGCAACTACCCGACGCTCTACGTTGTATTATGTTGTCTGTGTGTAGATAACTGTAGAGAGAGCCGCAAGCCACCAACTGTCAATTAGTGCAGTAAAGTAGGTGATGGAGGAAGGAAAAGCGCGTACTAGCTTGCCTTCGCCCTAAGACCTCTTCTCTCCCCATCTCATTCCGGACTAGACTAANACGCGGCTACATACCCGTCGAACGTCGACACAAGTTGACATATATATATACCCGTCGAACGTCGACACAAGTTGACACATATATATATGCAACTGCTGCTGTGCACGTTGACAAGTTGAATTCATGATGATGTGCAACTACCCGACGCTCTACGTTGTATTATGTTGTCTGTGTGTAGATAACTGTAGAGAGAGCCGCAAGCCACCAACTGTCAATTAGTGCAGTAAAGTAGGTGATGGAGGAAGGAAAAGCGCGTACTAGCTTGCCTTCGCCCTAAGACCTCTTCTCTCCCCATCTCATTCCGGACTAGACTAATGGAATATTTTCACAAATTACTTCCGTCAACGTGTGAAATCTGTTTGTTTTCAAGGGTCCCCTGGACATGTTCTTCGGGCTCTCGGGTCTCTCCGCACTGTTTTCTAGGGTCCCCGGGGCTTTTTTATGCGGCTCGACGCTTCGCGCAAGACTTGCCTCCAGTGCAAGGAGACGGACTTCGGTCCCGGCACGCTTTTCCGCGGCGAGAAGTGAGTGTTCGTAGCATGACATCCAGTGTTCGTAGCATGACATCCTTTCCTTTAATTCGCGCATGACACCCTTGCCTAAGCTAGCCCAGCCGACGCCGTCGCGTTCTTCAGTCTTCCTGCCCTTATCGCGCCGTGGATTTTCCAGCCCACCCTTGGCTGTGAATGTACTCACTCGGTGGTTTGCAGTTCGTTTGTTTGCAGTTTTCCCCGCATTTTTACCGTTGGCATGTCAGCCCGCCTTTACAAACCGTCCCAAACCCCCTTGCACGCCAGGTGTAACGCGTGCGACATGCATGTGTCGCTAAGCCAGCCGAAGCGCAAGGGCCGGGCCTTTGTGTGCTTCTATTGCCGGACCGACATCGGCGAGGGTGTCCAGTACTTCCGGCTCCCGGATCCCACGGGCAAGGTGAACCTCGATGGCACCCAAAAGGTACGTCTGTTTGCCCATTTTATTTTGCGTTGTTGTTGCGCCGTTCACCCAACGCCCGATAACCATCCCATCTTGTAATTTCTCTTTGCGTTGCTGTTGCGCCCGATAACCATCCCTTCTTGTAATATCTATTTTCTCTTTTGCATTTTGCGTTGTTGTTGCGCCGTCCACCCAACGCCCGACATCATTTTATTTGCGATGTTGTTGCGCCGTCCACCCAGCCCGATAACCACCCCATGTTGTCCAACGCAACAAGTAATGNCATCCAGTGTTCGTAGCATGACATCCTTTCCTTTAATTCGCGCATGACACCCTTGCCTAAGCTAGCCCAGCCGACGCCGTCGCGTTCTTCAGTCTTCCTGCCCTTATCGCGCCGTGGATTTTCCAGCCCACCCTTGGCTGTGAATGTACTCACTCGGTGGTTTGCAGTTCGTTTGTTTGCAGTTTTCCCCGCATTTTTACCGTTGGCATGTCAGCCCGCCTTTACAAACCGTCCCAAACCCCCTTGCACGCCAGGTGTAACGCGTGCGACATGCATGTGTCGCTAAGCCAGCCGAAGCGCAAGGGCCGGGCCTTTGTGTGCTTCTATTGCCGGACCGACATCGGCGAGGGTGTCCAGTACTTCCGGCTCCCGGATCCCACGGGCAAGGTGAACCTCGATGGCACCCAAAAGGTACGTCTGTTTGCCCATTTTATTTTGCGTTGTTGTTGCGCCGTTCACCCAACGCCCGATAACCATCCCATCTTGTAATTTCTCTTTGCGTTGCTGTTGCGCCCGATAACCATCCCTTCTTGTAATATCTATTTTCTCTTTTGCATTTTGCGTTGTTGTTGCGCCGTCCACCCAACGCCCGACATCATTTTATTTGCGATGTTGTTGCGCCGTCCACCCAGCCAGCCCGATAACCACCCCATGTTGTCCAACGCAACAAGTAATAACTATTTTTGTCTTTTGTTGCAGATCCACTACATCCATGGAGATGGGTCCCACTGTGTCGGGAAGGACGTTCCCGAGGACAACACCGCCCCTTGCGCTGGGTGTGACAGCGACGACGTCGTCCTCCATGACATGATGGGGCTGAGGAAGACCGAGTACTTCTACTGCTCCCCGTGCGCCTACACGAAGAGGGCGGACATCATCACCGATGTCCAGGAGTTCTCCGAGATCAAGAGGCTCGAGCGCATGAACGGGGGAACGCCCAGCACGCCCCTCAAGGAAGCCTGCGCCCCGACCAAGAAGCGCTCGCGCACCGACTGAAGTAAGACCGTTTATGTAGTAACTGTTGCTGTTTGTGTGTGTGTCTCTGCTGTGTGCAGTTTTTTCACTCGGGAGTCACTCTCGGGGACGCATACTGTACCTCGCCCGTTTGTCCGCTTCGCCATCAGCATCTAGTTTGTGTTCGGCTTCCTTGCGTACAGGTGTGACGCGTTCATGAACAAGCCACGGATTCGAGCTGTGCGAACCTGGAATCGAGATGTGGGGAGCCTGGAATCGACATGTTCGAGCCTGGATTCGACATGTTCGAGCCTGACATGTTCGAGCCTGGATTCGAGATGTGCGGACCTGCAATCGAGTTGCATGTTCGAGCCTGTCTTCCAGGAAGAAGACTCGTCCTCATCACATCGCCATCGCCGTGTCACCTGCGTGTTGTTTGGTTGTGCTTGTTCTTGTTGCCAAATTTCTTGTCGTTTTTTTGTCCCGTGGTCTTCTTCGTCGTGGTTGGTGACTAGTGGTTTTCGTCGTGGTTGGTGACTTGCGTCATGCAGTGGTCTTCGTCGTGGTTGGTTGTTGTGATCTTCGTCGAGGTCCTCTGGCGTAGTAGGCGTTTTTTCATCTGTTGCTGTAGCGGTCTTCGTCATGATTAGTATCGCCGTCTCTTGCTGTAGTGGTGTTCGTCATGATTGGTGTCGCCGTCTCTTGCTGTAGTGGTCTTCGTCATGATTAGTGTCGCCGTCTTCGCTTGACTAGTTTGAGGGCTTGTTTTACACGCCTCTTGATTGCCGGCCGCGTCTATATGTCTCTTCGTTCCCATATCGTCGTGTTCCCCGTCACCATTCCGACCACAGTATCGTGCTAGAGGTGATAATTTTAAACACAACGCGGCATCGAGGACACACTAATAAATCCCTTGCCGATCATTCGCGTCGAGTTTCCCAACGGAGCGCACACTCAAGCAACACCACACGAACTCCAACACGCACACTTCGCAAGCGATGCCAAACGCGAAGAGATAGCGGACACGTGCTTTTGTCACAACTCTTCCTCGTAGTGTCAAGTTCATCGAGTGGGTTTTGTCAGACTTGCCCACCACTCACTTCGCACGCGATGCCAAACGCGAAGAGGTAGCGCTTTTGTCACTACCCCTTACTTTTAGTGTAAATTCTACACCATATCCATCGAGGGGGTTTTCTCAGTCTCAGACTTGCCCACCACTCATGCGTTCGAATGAGACACCGACACACTGGCGAGCACGATGCCACAGGTTTCGTCATTACCGCACACTTCGATTCCACACTTACAACCAGCGACGTGTGCGTCGTCGAAGCGCACATTACTTCATTCATTTTCATCATTTTTCATTTTATTTTTCATTTCTCAGCTGTAGACAGACCTGGGTCGCTCTAGCCGCCCCGCGTTAGGACACCGACACATGTAGCGGTTGCCACCGACCGTGGCCCGCGGACAGGATCCAGTACACACACTCTGTTGGCACCCCCGTTTTATTTAATTTCACGAGCGGTGTCAGCCCGCATTACACACTCTCGTCCACGATTTGGGAATGCTCGTGCTCCGCCTGCTTTGGGGATGCTCGTGCTCCGCCTTCTACTCGCTGTTGCCTACACATGCGCTATGGCTTCCGGTTCCAACGGAGGACATGGTGGGGGTGGTCGCCGTGCTACAAGCGGGCGTGGAACCAACCGTCGTGTTGTTGCAGCTTGGCGCACACTGTCGGGCCGTGGACGCGGCATGCGTGCATCCCAAGCTCGCGGCGGTGGGAGGTCGTTCTTTGCAGCTGCAACCCCCGTGTCTGACCTACCTAACATAGGGCTCTTGGCGCTTGGACCATCAGCCCGGCGGACAGCCCAGCCGCAGCAATCCCAGCACACCCGCACTACGCTACGTGCGGAGAGAATCGACCGCATGACTACCCAGCGTCAAGCAACCGACGCTCGCTTGCGTGAGCGTGTTCAACAGGCAGCCAACGCCAGGTGAGTCTAGACTATCTAGCCTACTGCTTCAACCTCACGCCAGCTTGCATTGCACAAAACCATGTTCCTGCGCGTCGTAAGCAGGCTCTCTAGACTACATACTTCCAATTCCACGAAACCGATGCATAGTAGATGTATTGTAGACTATTGCCTTTGCTGCGTATTGGCAGTTTCGCGATGAACACGTTTTGTAGACTAATATCTTTCCTGCGTATTGGCAGTTTCGCGATGAAAACGTTTTTTTTTCGTGATAAACACGGTTTTGCGGCTAATTCCAGGGACGCCACCCGTCGCCGTAAACGAGACGCCAAGTCTCGAAAGCGACAGGCGAAACGCCTCGGCCACGGGCGTGCCGCCAGACCTTTGGCGTTTGCTCCTGTCGTCAAGCAGCGTCCCATCTTGGCCTTCAACCACAGCCAAGGAAGGATCGACGGACATGATACACCACACCTGCTCGACGACATTCACCATCCTTCCGTTATGCACAAGTGCCTAGCAGACTTCGACACCTTTATGGTCAACTCCATCCGCAGGTTCTGACACAACGGATCTAAGAAAAGCAGTCTAAGATAGATTAGCAATGAATCCATGGCGTCAGAGGAACGCTACCTGTATGTCTACGGTTTCCCTAACAGCACACAGCGATACCTCCCCTGTGGGTAACAGGCTCAACAACACAGTTAGCCATCTTGTGTATCCTATCTGCATGTTATGTTGGGAAGTTGTAGACGGAAGATGTTGCAACTCGGTTTGTCGGGTGTGCTACAGTCTCACTCATATGTTACTCCCCAATATGCCTGCTGTCACCACAGGACATCTTGTGCGGTGTGCGATCGGTACTGCAGGAAGATGCATTGCAAGTTGGTAGCCGTCAAGGACTTGCCCCACAAATACTTGCTCGTCGCCAACGAAAGCCTCTTGAACTGTGCGGCGGTCAGAGACGAGTTCTTCAACTACCCTGGTGATCATCGTAACGTGCTAGATGGGCATGTGCTTGCACGTCAAGGATTTCAGCCTGATGCGCCTCATCACCTCCGGGTATGTCAAGAGTGCCTCAACAGCCTGCTCAAAGACAAGATGCCGGAGGCTGCTCTGGCTAACGGGCTGTGGCTTGGCGATTTCCCGGACCACCTACGTGGGGCAACTTTCGTCGAGATGATGGCTGCGAGCCCGGTCAGGATAAGCGGCATGGTGTTGGCCTTAGATGAGTTGAAGGTTGGCAACGTGCGTGGTTCCGCCAAGAGTCTCATGCGAGGTACTTTTACGTTCTACATGCAAGACGCCTACGGTGTGCAATTGCGTCTCCCTGCTTGCGATACCGACATCGCCGGATCATTCACCTGTGCCCTTGTTGGTGCGAAACCTTCCGTCGGCCAGCTCCGGAAATTGTTCGGTGCACGGCGCAAGATGGTTGAGGATCTCCTTGCATTTCAGCTGGACAAGGACAACCAACTGGTAGGAGTGCACCAGCTGGCGCAGGAAGCTCAACTTTCGGCGGAAAACCTTGACACATACAAGGATGACGGCTCTATACCAAAGGCGATTTTCGACGCCCTGCTTCCCGTCAACGACTCCACCAATGCCTACGCCAATGCGCGCTCCACGCACGCACATGGCAACCGCGAGCCGGACGACCATGAGGACGGACCGGCTCCACCTGCTGCCGCTGACCACGCCGACGACGGTGCAGGTGCCACACCTCCGTTCATCATCGAGACCAACGCCATCATGCCGTCAGGAGACGATCTCGCTGTCTCTAGCCATGCCAAACCCGGTCGTCTCCGCACCCTGGGCGTTGTGTTGAACTCACGCCATGGTGGTCGACCGTCTGCTGCGACAGCGGCATCTGGTGATGCTTCCCTGCCGCAAATGGCGGCAGCCCAAGCTCGTGCGGCTGCTGGGCAGCCTCCTGACGGCACGCAAAATGCCTTAGTTCTCACCCACTCTGGCCAAATGGTCTCGGACTTCCACAACCCTGGGCTGTTCGTGGGGGCATACTTCGATTTGTTCCCACATGGCGTTGGAGGGCATTTGGACAAACGGACAAGGCCGTTGGACCTCAAGCGTTGGGCTCAGATTCTTCTGCGAAGGCGGGATGCTCGGTTTCGTAAGAGTCGTACGTTCCTGTATTGCGTGTGCGCCCTGATTTTTAGGCGGGAGGCGATCTCAAACGCCCGGTGGAAGCTGCGTGGACGTGTGCCGAGGGATGTCGCATCCAGAATTGCTCGCGTCACCGCACAGGACCTCAGGGCGGTTGCAGCTGAAATGGAAACAGGCTCGAGTGGCTTCTCTGCTCTGGCTGATCGTCCAGGAATCCGAGACCTCATCAAGAACATGGAGTCCGTGCACGCTGGGGCATCGTGGACCATCTACAACAAACGTTCCACCAGAATGATCGCAATATCCTTCATCATGCAGATGGGGCAGCCGTTGTTCTGGTTGACGATCAACCCCGCAGACGTCAACAGCCCCATTGTTATGGTTCTTGCCGGCGTGGAGCTTGACGTCACCAGCCGCCTCAAAGCCGACTTTCCAGCTTATGCGGACAAGCTCAGATTCGTCGCGAACGACCCGGTTGCATCAGCTGATTTCTTCCACGCTACCATCGACGCCGTTCTCACGTGCTTGCTTCGGTTCGGAGCTTGTGACGGTGATGGCGGTGTTCTGGGACGGGTGAAGGGCTACGTTGGTATGACAGAGGAACAGAAACGCCTTACACTTCACTGTCATCTGCTCGTGTGGGTTTACGGCTACAACGACTTTGCCTCATTCCGCGAGCTCATGGACAAGACTCCGACGAGGTACTTCGAACTTGCAGAGTACCTGGACAAAGTGATTTTCAATCAAATCGCCACACTCAGCGACATCAACCACGTCATGCGTGGTGTTCAGCCTTCGCCGGAAGTGGAGACCGACGCGCCAGCACCTCCGCCGGATCAGCTCATGCGTCCGGCAAAGGAGCGTATGGCGGTTCCACCGCCGTCTTCCTGTTTTCCACGTGACGGCCAGCCGCGCAACAACGTCCACGACGACAAGTACGCCCACCTCATGTACCTCGACTTGGCTGGCCTCACCGGTGGGGCTAACTTGCACAAGTGTCAGGCGACGTGCCGCAAGTTCAACCATGGCGACTCCTGCAGGTGAATTCTCCCCCAATAACACCCTGTGTACGACCAAGTAGACTCCAAGACGTCTCTATGGATTTTTGTCTCATCGTTTAATGATTTCCACTTCGACTTCAACAGGTTTGGGTTTGGTGACAAAGGCAAGCCCCTCGTGCAGAAGACGGTTGTACAACGCGGGCGTTGCGTTTTCGACACCGACGGAAACATGACTATCAATGGCATCGTCTATTCTTGGAGCTCCGCAAAGGATGCCGCGGCTGCCGCATCAAACGAAGCCTTTCGCGCAGCTTTCGATGCCAGTATCGCACACTTGGTGAACGACAACGGCCTTCCCGACCCCTTGTCTGATCGTTTCACGGCGGAGCTTCGTCGCCTGCACTCGCACATCAACAGCTTCAACCCCGTCATCCAGTTCGCCATTCGCAGCAACATGGATCTCAAGATTCTCTTGAGGGACAGCGACGCCAAAGGACTCTTGTTCTATATCCTCAACTACAGCACCAAAACGGAGCAAACTTTGGACGTGTTGCTACCTCTGCTAGCACCCGTGGCTGAACGGATCAGAGAGCAGAGCGATGGGGCACCCGAAAAGGAGCTCGCTGTACGGCTGGTGAGGTCGTGCCTGTGCAAGCAATTGTCCAGCCTAAGCATCGGTGGGCCAGCGGCAGCAAGCAAGGTTTTCGACTTGCCGGACCACAGGATCTCCCACCCAACCGTCCCGTGCTCCATGAGCCCGCTGCTAACGTGGGCGACGTCTAGGGACGGCCCCCTGGACGGCGAAGTCGACCGTGTCGACGACAGCAGCGACGATGATGATCAAAACGACAGCGACGTCGAGGAGAGCATCATCATCACGCCTTTCAAAGGCAAACTCACTGTCGCGCAACGTGTCTACTTACTCTACCTCAAGCGATGTGACCCTAACGACACAACTAATCCCGTGCACGGCATGTCCTATGTCGTGTGGCACAAACTCGTCCGACTCGAGCGATGCTTACCAGGCCGCAACCATCCGGCGCCGACTGATCGTTCCGACGATGATTCCGAGAGTAGCGGGGATGACGAACCCTCGGATGCCGACGACATCGGGGATGACGACTCCAATGGCGACGATGTACCTGCAACACGGAGGCCCGCACGTGGTCGACCGAGGGCAAACCGTTTGCGCTTTGTCGGGGACTTCAAAAACAAATGGCACCAGGTACCTCGTTTTCATTTTTGCTCTACACTACATTTTCCGTCTTATATTGTCCTCGCCTGCTGATTTCTACTTGCGGCCGACACCCTCGTAACATTTTCATCTCACCTCTTGGCACCCTTTTCCTCGTCTGTTGTCCACCTGTCGTGCTAGGTGATGCGCGAGAAAACGGCCATGGTCAACATTATGCGTGACATCCCGAGGGCGGACACTCAGCCAGTTGCTCACGCGAGGCTGCTTCTGTGTATGTTCGTTCCGTTCTTCAACCTGGACGACCTCAAACTCAACGGCGAGTCATGGACCCAGGCCATGGCTAGGATTGACGCATCCAACTCCTGGGATCCCTTCTCCAAGCCGCTTCGCCTCAATATTAAAGGAATGCTTGCGCAACGACTTGCCGCTGACGAGGAAACTGCAAAGCGAAAGGCAGAGCAGGCGGCGTTAGCGGAACCCAGAGACCGTACGGGCACAGACACCGACGGAGAGTTGCTCGTGGATGACTACGGCAGCCTTGACGTCGACGAGACGAGCGTCATGCCAGTTTCAATCCAACGGCTAAAAACTGACCTTTTCGTTAAGGACGCCTTGCGATCATTTGGTGCCGGTCCCGATGCTGCTTCGGCCACATTGGCCATGGCTCGACAAGAATCTGCTCTAGAGCAAAAGATGGGTCACCTTTCGTCTTTGGTGGATTCTGTGGTTGAACCTTCAACAGCGTCAACCGCGACATCCACCAACGCCGTGCCTCTTGCACCGTACCTCATGAAACTTCGCGATGCTGCTCACGCGGGGTTGTCGGTTGAGGCACGCATTCAACGTAACGCCAAGCGTGACGGCACCAACGCTGCCGTCGCTAACACAGACGTCGGAGCCATCGCAACATCACAACATCCCGTCGCGGTCAGCATCGCCCAGGAATTCGGGCTCAACCGCAAGCAGCGGCTCGCGTTTTACATCTTCGCCAACGGTCTTCTCGCTCAGAACCGCCCGGACCCTCCGGAGGCACTTCGCCTGTACATCGGTGGCGGCGCTGGCACTGGAAAATCCCACGTGCTCAAAGCCATGAAAGCCTTCATCGACTGCCCGACACTCGCTGGTCAAATCCCACCCGGCCGTCTCTTGACTGTTGCATTTCAAGGCAAAATGGCCTCTGCCGTCGGTGGGCAAACTGCACACTCCACGTGCTCAACAGGCGGGGGAAAAGAGGGAACCTTATCCGGCGACCACGACGACCAGACCTCACTCAACGAGAGCAAAGCCATGGCCTGGAAGAACGTCACCACCCTGGCTATTGAGGAAGTCAGCATGGTCGGGTGCAAGCTTTTAGTCAGTCTTCACAAGGCCGCGTGCTCCATGTTCCCGCTTCACAAAG